>QVOB01004556.1:0-24055 GCA_014839585.1 Pseudomyrmex concolor | reverse complement strand
ATTATAAAACAATCATTAATTTTTAATATGTGATGAATAACAATGATTTTTAATTGGGGTGTAAAAAACACCCCATGCGACCATTTACGCACAAAAAAATGGCGCGACTACTCCCGGGTTAATTTACTGACCTTGTATTATTCTAAAAGCTATGCCGAATCCTTCCCCGATATCGCGACCGCACAATATAGCTAGAACAGCCAAGTGTATCTTCTCTTGTTGATTGCCAAATAAAGTAGGCACTCGAGCTGTCTGCGAGTTATCGTTGTCGGTTTCCGGGAATAAATTCAAAAATTCAGTCGTTGTCCTCCCCTCTTTTTCGCAGTTCGCCAAGAACTTCGCGATTTCCGTCTGCCTGCATATGGTATTTATGTGCCTGTCTATCTCCGACGGTTCCATCTCCATCGTCAGAACGGCTTGACCACTATGAATGGAGCTTACGCTCTTTCTTCTTTTGCTCAAACTCTCGATCTGCAACTCCGACTCTAAATGCTTCTGAGCATCTTGCAACAGATGCATCTTGTTGTACAGATCTGAATAGGTGTTCGCTTCGTTAGTGTAAAAACGAATGCAGGTCATCGAGGCTCTTATGCAATCTCTCATAAAAAGCTGTATTTGATACAGAATATGCCAATACTGTTTCTTCTCCATGAAATGGCAGGCAAATATCAGGTACTTTCTCCAAACAAGTAAACTAGGATCTTTCGCTTTCATCGCATCGTGAAGTCTATCGATATCGCCGTTTTTCAAACAGTGTAGGTAAACCGCGTTAAGAAACAAGTCGCATTCCAAGTCGTTTTCTAAGATGTACGCCAGACACTTGTCAAACTCTTTGTGCTTCAAGAAAAATTGCAGGATTGAACTACTGCTTCCGTACGTCGACAGATAATACAAACTCTCCTGGTAATAAATTGTTTGATTAGTGGGAATCATGTGTTTGACGTTGAACTGATTCTGGCTGACAGCTTTCAGGCTGTTGAGTGTCTGTAAAATCTCTTGTGCCGCGTCAGATTTGGACTGAAAGGAATTTTGCGCTCGGAATCGATGTATACTCAAATTGTCCAGTATTTGTAGAATTTCTGTCAGCAATGGTGGATCTTTTAACGGCCGGAACCTGGAATATTCGCTTCTCTTTGAGTGACCGTCACCCTCGTTCGCTGTCTTTCTCTCGTCCAATGTTTTCTTCCTCTTCGTTACGGATGAAGTTGTTTCTGTCGTCGGTTCTATGTCGTTTTTTTCAATTGGCTCTCTGCTGTAAGACAGCACGACCCAATCGTCAAAATCTTCGTACACCATTTTATCGAGGCAGTGATGGAACTTCTCTCTAGCCTGATCCAGGTATCCCACTTTCAGACAGGCTTTTCCCCACGCGGCCCACACACCCTGCGTGTCCAGACCTGCCTTCGTGCTAACATTCAACGCCAGCGTCCACTGTTCCTTTTCGGTGAGAAGATCGCGCAGCTTTCTCAACGTGTGCTCGTCCAAATCGTCTGTTGGTATGAGAGTCAGACAATCGGACTGAATCAAAGTCGCGATAAGATCAACTTGCGAGAGGAATCGATCGCAGTGTGCGAGACCGGTGTTGAAACCGAGCTTTGCGCACTTCACCTTAACCGCGATCAACAGAGAACGTATCATCTTGATGATTACTGCATGATCGACTTCGGGATTTATTCTGCCGCCGTTAACAGGTTGGAGTAACTGCTTCATTTCGTCACAACGATCCAAGAGAAAGCTGTGTAATTAATCATAACTTTGTATAATAATAGAAAGCTTGTTTGAAATAGCCTTTTTCTAATTTTTAAAGTTTTACACACGTATTATTTTGTAAATTAAAAACAGAAATATGAGAATAATGTCAATTTTATCTAGTTTCTTTTTTTTTTTTTTAATAATTTTTTTGCTACAAATATCTCAGTATGTTAAAAACATTCTGGAAATAATTATTACCTGGTATACATTTTATGATCGGAGTGCAAGTTAAGGATAGCGAGACACAATGAAATATTGGGTGCGTGTTCGAACGAGAATTCTTCTCTAATGGTGCAATTGTGCTTTTCGTCTCTCGTCAATCGCCAATAATCGAACACTTCGCTGCTGGACGCTGACGGTGCATCATGCGCCGCGCGCATTTGCAGTAACGTTTGACGTTTACAATCGTCGCACACCCGTACGAGCACGGAACTCGGATAACCGGCAACCTGCATACGATGCTGAGAACACACGGCACAAACAACGCGACCACATCGTCTACAGTGGTGTCGCCTGTTGAACATCGAAAATATCACCTCTTTGCAGCAACTGCATTCTTTCGCCTGTCGAACAAACGATTAAGGTAATAAATACAAGAGATGTCTATGCGTTATTTGTTGTTTAAAGATTGTCACCATTTTTTATTTACCCTATCGTTAGGCACCCATTCCTCTTTGGTCGGCACATTAACGGGCATAACAAAATCGTTATTTTCAGCTTCCGACTGTGAAGAAGTTTGTATTCTACTTTCGAAGACGTCTCGCTGCAGCGACACACGGAAATCCAGCGATTTTTTGGCATAAAATCTTATTATTTTGTCAAAATTGCTGACGCACACATCGGGATGTTGCAAGTTCTTGTGTAACGTATTTAAAATTTTTTGAATATTCTCAAATTTACAGTTCATCAACAATTGCTCCAGCATCAGCAATGGCTCTTTTATCAAGTGAATGTATAGAGCTCTGTCTTTGTTTTCCAACATCTCCAAAATTTCCAATCCTATTAACGTTTTCTGATACTTGGATTGCTCCGACGGTTTACAGTGTTCTAGCAAATAATTAGCGACAAACTGCAACGCGCTGATGGATTCCAACTTTTTCAGAACTGTTTTACATATCTTCACCGATTGACTCGACGGTAGGGCTTGAAGAAACTGTTCTCTCTCTCTCTCTCTCTCTCTCTCTCCAAAAGACGATCATAACATTCTCATACCTTCAGAGCTTGCTTGAAGTCTTGTTGTTCCTTTCTCAAGAGACCGAGCAAGAAGTCTTGAATCACGGTGGGTTGTATCTCCAAGGAGAACGCTTGACACTCGAGCCACTCTAAACACAACTCGAACTGATCCGCGTTGATCAGGGACTTAATGATCTCAAACGGTTCGATCTTCTCCGTGCAATACATGACGTCGTACCACGTGCTGTTCGATCTGCTCACGCAGTACGGGGTCATTTTGTGGAAGATCATTATTCTGCACAAGACACCGTTCATTCGATGCTTGCAATGCGCTGGCAGCTTGTAATTGAATTCGTGCTGCAACGCGTGAAGTAACGCGTGCTCGCACACATTCATGGGCCACTTGTTGATATTGTGCAGAATCGTTTGCGTCAGTATGTGAATGTCTTTAATCTGATACAAATACTGCAGCATCCTTGTAACGGATAAAACGCCTAGATTAGAGAGTATGTGACTCAGAATCAAATCCTTGAAGCGTTGCAGCTCCGTATCGTATTGCGCAACGTTGTCGGCTAACGCATTTATTATTTCCAGGGAGTTCTGCCAATTACGATCCTCTCCTCTGGATTGAAGATAACGCCACAATTCCTGCGCGGGTACGACATCGTGAATGGCGGCGACAGTTTGATTGCCGTTGAAAAACGGTTTCAACTTGTCGATCCACGCGGAACTTAAGAGATTCTCCAGACAGGCGGTGCGTTTCACATTATCGTAATTATTGTCTAAAATGGTCGAGTTCTCGTGATACATTCTCTGCAGGAGATAAGAAAGAAGCCAGCAGTGGCTTTCCAAATAATGCACCAAGCTAGATCTCAACGTTCGAGTTTCCCAAAGTGACGTTTCCATCGTATTCGAACTTTTGATATTAAATACATTATGTTCGGAATATTTTAATATTATTTCGTACGTGTAATTAAATATATATGTACATTCTGCATCTGTATCTTCCTTTAATGTCTCAAGATCTCCATTGATATTCGTCGCGTTATCGACACTTGGAGAAAACGCGTTCTTGTACCGTCTCACAAGATCAGGCAAGTTTCTTTTTCTCATTGTCGGACTATCCGTAAACTTGACATCGCGATCAAGTGATGAGTAATGAGACATGTAATCGCGCATCGCGTCGTTCAAGCTTTCGTCCAACATCTGCGTCTCGAACACCTACAACGTTGAACACATTGATCACATCTGTTTTCGTGTATCGTGACAAATAATTAGGTGAGCGTAGCTTACACGAATCTCGGGTGTGCCGTAAAACTCGTTGGCCATGGCAAAGAGCACCTTCGAGTTCTGCACGAGATCTAAGTCCTGCCACGCCAACTCGTTGAGCTCTTCGATTCGCGTGAAAAACTTGAAGTCGTCCACGAGATTGCCCAATAACTTCGATCGAAGAGCGGCGAGCGTCACCAGACCCAGATCGCCGATGATGTAACCGATTGACATTAACGAGACCGCGTGTCTCAAATCGTTGAAAGGCGAATCGTTGGACCACACGTCCAAACTCGCGTGAAGGAACATGATGTTCCAAACGTTCAGAAAAAATGCCAGCGTTTCGTCACCCACGGACAATTCGCTCAGATCGAGAGTGGCGAAGCTCGACGTCTTGTTCAGCACCGCTCGTACATCCGCACGATCTGAGATATCTTTCAAACAGGAATTACTAAAGTAAGATCGTCCCGAACTCACGTTGCGTAAAATCTGCAAAAGTTCCGTCAATATCTCCGTAACGCATTGATTCGGATTCACACCTTTAGCAGTGGCTGGTTTTACACGCTGCAAAAAATGGTTATTTTCTCATTGTTAACTGCGTTTGACACAATACAAACTAAATAGTTTTTGTTATACATATGTATGTTGCTCATGATTAAAAAAAAAAAAAAAACAGGCACAAATATGTGTAACAGATTCGTACGTGTTCATTGTAATTCTGGTTCAGAATAATACATCCAGGATTCTTGATATCAGTGTAGCTTTTTCCGGTGTAACAAGAAACATTGGGACACGCGTTCACGAGAATACTGTGTATCAAGTTCACTTGCAAATCGGACGCGATTGTTTCGAGTTTATCCGGTTCGGTTCTCAAGTCGAATATCTGATATCCGAAATAACGATGTAACGGTGTTTTTAATAAGTCAGACACCGTGTTTACGTTAGCATTTTCTAGAGAACAAATGTATAATAATTGATAGCAATATTTCTAACAAACCGAAACTAAACCGAGTGAAAACAAAGAAACTTACCAGGAATAATAGAACACACGAGTAGCAGGTGAGAGAAAATGTTTGGAAGATATTTTTGATCGTGATCAAACAGATTGCACATCTTTTTAAGCGTTTTTAATCCTAGATTGTAATTTTTGTCGCGAGATTGCGTTTCGATTGTCTCCTCTCTTTCGATATCGCAAAACGCGCGATAGTTATTCGCAAATTCGCACCAAACAGCGTTGCTTTCTATCCACTCCTTCTCGGACAATGAAATTCTGGCATCACACAGTATAGTCGTCATGGACGCAGTGTTTTTAATATTATATAACAAGTATACGATTTCGAAAAAGAAACTCGAGTATTTTTTGTCGAGCGTTTTGCACTCTGTCGAATACATTATAGCCACGTCGCAAAAATTTTTTGAGATCTGATACGTTTGGCTCATAGTCATACTCAAATCTAGCGCGCTAAATGTCAATATTTCGCTGCTGCTTAAAATGTCTGTATTTAACATTCGTAAATATGATTCCTGAGACTCCAAAAAGGTTTCAAGTTGGTTGATGTGCTTGGAGGATTGCACGCCTTCTTGCGCAGCCAGTCTTACATTCTACAAACATATATCGCATCGCTTATACATTTAACATTTGTGAGATCAGATTACATTTTAACCACAATATAATTTCTTATATATATTATAAATTTATATGTAGAAATATAGTTTATTGTAAAAATTAATCTTAATTCTGAATCTTTGAATTTTTCTCGCATTCGCTGAAAAAATCATTAAAAATAAATCATATAAAATTTTTTTTTTGGTTAAATAAACATATTAGTAGACGTCAGTTTTAATATCTTTAATATTTTAAAATCAAGTAATAAATTTTTAATCAATTAATAAATAAATCATCAATTATTAATAAAGTAATAAAATTTCTAATACTTTAAAATTAAGTAAATGGCCATGATTAGGTTTAAAGTACAGAAAAAAAAAAGATTCAGAATCAGGGTTGATATAAGATTTGTAGGACTTTACTTCTAATATGGAACTGTTTGTGCTTTCTTTAGAGGAGTCTGTTGTTTCTGAACTACAAAGGTATTGAAGGATATCCTGTTTAAACGCGCGAAACGCTTTTGAAAATCGAACTTCACCGTCCAATTGAGTATTTTTCATGTGGAACATCTGGAAAAACAAAATACGCTCGTAAGAATAATCTTGCTGAAAAGATTTAAAATGTTACATCAAAAAGCAGATATTCTCTTATTGATTCTTCACATTGCTCGTATGTTACAAGCACTTTCTCAAATAGTTAAGTATGAATCAAATTTGTTTACGTAAAATTGTAATATTTCAATTAGGAAAATTAAAATTTCTATAGATGGAATTCTTCACAATTAAATCTGTATTTATTACAGATTAATGTGCATGACACAAAAGAGTTTGAAATTGCGCTGGACGATATGAATTACGATGAGGAGAGCGAAAACGAAATGATTCAACCGATGGATCTTGAAGATCTGAAACCTCTTACGGAAGATGAGGGCAGATACAAGCCATTACATTCTCACGTAAAATATTACAACGAGCGTAACGCCGAGAATGTGAAACGGTTTTCCAATGTATTTTCACATTTGCAACCACACGCGGAAGAAATATTCAGGATAGAACAAAACGAAGAACCATTTATTGCTGGTTTTAAGGAAGAATTAGACGAGGTAAGTATCTCGGTCGATGAAAAGTTATAATTTAATCATAAAATCATTAAACACACGTTTTCAATCGCAGTACTTCTCAAAAGCTGCAACTCATGCGAAATCAATTGGGATAAATCCTGCAAGTTCTGACAAAAACGAGAAAAGTGTGGAGAATTTGGAAAAAGTACATAAAAATGTAAACAATACAACAAATGTCACAGGTACCGATTAAAATGTACAAAATTCCAATTATTTTATACATCAATATATCAATAAATACAAGACAAAAAGAAAAGAAAACAAATATACAGAGGATATTTTTCTACTGCCAAACAAACAGATCAGAGTGTAAATGTTAGAATGAAACGTGAAGATACGAAAAATCTTTATAGCACGGTAGACGAGAAAATTGATTTTTTTCAAATATTGAGAAATAGAACAATTAGCGAGACGAAAACATCACCGGAATATCTCACAGAAACGACACTTACGCAGTACGACAACTACAATCAAGAAAGCACGAGCATTGCGACCGATATGGATCGCGTTTTAACGACAGAAAGAAGATCCACTTTCACCGACGAAGAATCGTATGATTACTCGAAATTTAAAATGGAATACGAGCAGCAAATAGAGGACAACATAAAGCGCGGGAAAGTGTTGAATTATACGGAGAAAGAAGAAGACACCCCGAGAAAAGCTTTAAGAAGGATAATGGATTTAAAACGACCCCGGAATTGCACAAAGGAAGAACTGAGTCAAATCGGAGTTCAAGCAATGGAGTGTCTCATATACGATTATCAACGTGCGAAAGATGTAATGGCTGTTAAGAAAATTCTTTTGAGAACGTGGCTTGTTCTCAGAGTTTGGTTGTTGATTTATGTTTGTCTTGCGATACCTTGCTGGTGTCAAAGAGGTACGTGACTGCGCCAACTCTGACGCATTGTTTTTTTTTCGAAAAATATTGTCATTTAAAACGACACACTTTTCAGGATGGTGCTGTTGGTGTTTTCGTTGTAAATTTTGTTTTCCACGAAAGAGGATCTTGTTTTCCAAGCAATATTACGCAATGAATCCGCCCGGTACTTACGTAAAGGATTTAAAGGAACAAAAAGATGTAATTAAATACGAAGCCACTGAATACGAGCGCGATGCGTATGAGGAATTCGAAGCTGCGATAAAACATATATAAATTATGTAAACAAGAAAATGCGACAGTTAATGTATCTATTAAAATGTGTTATTCTGACGCATTACTTTAAAAAGATACAAAAATTAATGTTACCTCAATTACTTTCTGTGCCTTGTTAAGATCGCTTTTCCACAAACAATGCAAAATTAAACTTTCCTTCGAGGCGAGCATTAAATTCATGAAGGACGACTTATCTCTGGTTGAATCTGCGGTAGAGATTCTGGAACGTTTTTTCCGCTTAACATTGCCGCCCGATAAACCGGACTCCGAATCACTTTCGGATTTAATTTTAATCTCGTCCGAAGTGCTACATCCGTTGTAAAAAATCGTATCTTCTTTCCTGCGGTGCGGAAAGTTTGGACTGCTTTTCGACATCACGGGTTCCGGTTTATTTGTTGCGGAGATATTGTCGGATTCTTCTTGTGGAATTCCAACGTTATTGACGAAAGAAGGTCCCGTATAAAACATCATTCTCCATCGAGCGTCTTTCAAAACGGAAATGAAAACAATTGTGTCTCTATAAAATGCTTGATCCGTGTCAACTTTTTGTTCCGTAATACAATCCCACAAATAATGCAGCATGTCTCTTACAATGTACTTGTTAGCTATAAAACCCAACTTTTCATATTCCACTGTCTTGCTAAAATCCGTTTTTTCAAATAACGTATTGCACTCGTCTTTGGAATTGGCATTAAAATCCTCGTGACGCAAGAATAATAACGAAAATATGTCTTTTATTGTCTCTATCCTCGAACGCAGAGACAAGGAAAATAAATACGATATCATATCGGACATGTAACTGGCGATCTGCTCATATTTTGTGTCGTAAAACTCACACAACAAAATGGCTCTCAAAGCGTTCACTATGCAACAATATTTTCTAAAAGTGTCTAATTGTTCACTATCCAATAAATTTTCTATTGCACTATGATCCTGTTTGTGTATATTTGTTGTTATCTTCAAAATAAACAGTGTGCCGTATTTTCGCAAAAGAGTCAATAGCCCTTTCACAGATGCCGTTTTTTCTGTTATGTCAGATCGCAAACTTGTCGATTCCTTCGGATCTGATCTCGTTTCTATGAAATATCTTTTTTTCCAATGTAAAATGTATTCTATAATTCTAACACGCTTTGTTAAGAGTAGATACAATTCGGAGAGATCGTCGTCTTTCAGCGAATAGGAGAAACATTTAACTAACAAAAATTTAAAAGATTCACAGATTAAGATTCCATTATCACAGTCTTCAAGAGAATTAATATCTTCTTGCGCACACTCCTTTAACGCTTTTAACAATAAAACAGGATACAATGTTTTTAGTAAATCACATGATAACAATAGCTCCACTTCAGCATATTTTCTGTTTATAGTTAAGATGTAACAAATATCCTGCAATACATTATAATAAATTTTATATATAATAATGTTATGAATACACATATTATTTATTATTAGAATAAAAAATGAGACTTACTAAAATATCATTTAACCAATGTAATTGCCGTTTGCTTATTCTTTTAAGTAATTCTCGTTCGCACAAAATTATCTTTGAATTTTCTATTAATTTGAACATATTTTCACTGATTGTGTAAGCTGTAGACAAAGTAGTGACATTTTCAGAACATGCGTGCAACTTGTTCCAAAGAGAAAGCCATCTGTTAAACAGTTTCTCATTTTTCTTAGAATATAATGCAAGTTCAATGTCATTGACATGATGAGTTTTGAAAAGCATGGGATAAAATTGGTTTAGAAACTCAATCTCCGTATCTCTATCAAAGTTCATTTTTGAAAGAAGACACAGAACAGTTTTCAAAACATTGCTCCTAAGTGCACACTCAGTAACCAAATTGTCCTCTGGCAAATCAGAGTTACACACTTCATGATTCAAATGCCAATGTTTCTTAAGTGGAATGTGTTCTATGCACCATTTTACAGTAGAAAAATAAATATCTTGCAGATCAGTAGCAATAGTGCTTGTGTTTGAGATTAATCTGGTTATGATCCAACATACAATTTTTGGCTTAATGTAAATATTTTTATTTAAGAATGTCACTATTGTCTTTGTACTATCTTCTATATTTGTATTTTGGAGAAATAATATCAATTTCTGAAACATAAGATTCTCACTTAAAAAACTATCCAATACATATATAATTAGGAAGACAATACCTTATTTAGATCATCTGGTATATGGTCACACAGTTTCACAACATTTCTCATCTGTATGTAATCAAGTTGCGATTGAATATTATGTTGTATATTACAAGTGACAGGTGACTTATTATCTATAAGTTTCCACATCAATACATAAGCAATCCATTGATATTGTTCTTCATTTGGAGAGTGTCTACAAACATATTGTAACTAATACATATTGTAATTGTATTATATATTGTAAGATGTAAAAATAAATTAATAATTGTAACAATTAGTAAGACTGTCGTGAATAATATTTACATCAAACTTTCTACCACAGCCTCTAATTCTGTTAGATCAACCGAACAGTTGCGATGAAACTCTTTTAGGAAGCTGCTGCTGTCGTTTATTTGAAAAATATTCAAAGACGTATACCACAATCGAGATGAAATGCATTTGTTCAATTCCAATATTCCCGTTTGTTTTGACATCATCATTTCTTTTGGAAGGATTTACCACGTACGCAGTTTTTAATTGTATCAATTTACATCTTTGCAGAATTCACTCCTTGTTGAAATTATAACCTAACCTACAGCCAATACGTATACAACACATCACGCATGGAAACTGCGATGGTGTAGTTGCGTATGTATGCGTGACAAACGCGCGTGTGTTGCGCGAGCGTGAAACTGGCGTGAACACGTCATGAATGATATGACAATTTAATTAATATCGTGCCACGATACAAAGTGCGGAAAGGAAAACGCGTGGCAAGCGATTATTCGCGATATCATTACTTTCACCGAGGTGCTTTCCAAGGATGATCTAGTAAAACTCACTGGACTGTGATCTCCGCTTGGTATACATCTTACATGTGTATCACATAATTTAGATCAAATTTTTTTTTTTTTTTTTTTTTTTTTTTTTTTTTTTTAATGTGTAGCTGTAGTGTCGTGGCGATTGTGTTTCGTAGCAAGAACTCCTTAGTCACGCGAGAATACACTTCGAGAAGAATATAAACATAAGTTCGATATGTTCTCTTATTAAATTGTTAACATTAAAGAGAGAAAAATAAGAAAACAGTTTTTTTTTTAAGAAATAAGAGGTTAGTAATCGTCTCTTATATAAATAATGCGTCTCAGAATAATAATTAGATCTATTTTTGCTTCAGTTCAATATGAAAGAATTACAAAAGTCCATATGTTTTTCATGTTTTGGTTATCCAAATTTCTTTTATTAGATAAAATTAAATCTATAAATACAGTAAGAGAGCTTGTTACAAAATATGTTATATAAAAGAACTTGAAACAAATTTATATTTTGATGAAATTTTGACATCTTATGCATGTGAACGACTAAATTGGAATACCTATATCTTTTTTTTGTCTACATGTTTAAGAAATAATATTCTTTATTACTAAATTCTATGCACATTTTTTTACAGGCTAATAATTTAAGAAATACTATGTTGGGTAATTCCACTGCCAGTCGACGTGTGAAAGAACAGGGTTCTGTTAATGGAATTCAAAAAAGTGCTCAAAGAAGAACAATTGATGCAACAATGGAATATAGTTCCAGCTATCAATACAATACTTCAAATTTGGATCCAGAGCAATTAACACTTTGGAAACACCCAATCACAACGTTACATTATTTTTTTAGTGAAGTGTTTATCAATATACTTAGTTTAGCGAAGAAAACAATGCTTTACAAAAGAACAGTTTGCTTGATAATTTCAATTGTAATATTATTTGTTCTGGCAAGCAGAATCTCTGGCCCACAACAACAGGTATGTTTGGGTTTTCTATTTATATAATTATGCGTACGATTTGTTTATTTGTATATCTTTCTTAAAGTCATCAAATATTAATTTGTTAAACTTTTTAAACTTATTTATAAAGTTTTGATAGAAGAATAAAATCAATCAAGAAGATTCTTTCTGTCTTTTCAGATTTTTAAGTTGTGGGAAGCTAAGATTATATGGTGGTTATATTGGGTAGGACTAGGTGTATTATCGAGTGTAGGTCTTGGAACAGGTTTGCATACGTTTGTGCTATATCTAGGACCACACATAGCAGCTGTCACTATGGCAGCATATGAGTGTGGCGGCTTAAATTTTCCGGAACCGCCATATCCCGATCAGATAATATGCCCAACGAAAATTGACCCGGCATGGGCAGTAGGTATATTAAATATTATGAAGAAAGTGCGTGTGGAAGCTATGCTGTGGGGTGCCGGTACCGCACTCGGCGAGTTACCGCCATATTTTATGGCTAGAGCCGCGAGAATAAGCGGAAAGAGTCATAAAAACGAAAATTTTGATCAGGAAGATCTGAAGGAATTAGAAGCTCTGGAGGCATTAGAAAACGGAGAGAACGTATCGTTTGTAATGCGTATAAAATTGATTATGAAACGATTTGTTGAGAAAGCTGGATTCTGGGGCATATTGGCTTGTGCATCGGTATGACTATTTTATTTATTATTTGTCGGAGAGAAAGATTAAACTTTCAATTAAAGATTTTTAAGATGGCTTATTAATTTATATACATACGTTGCTTATAATTTATGTATATTTTCTAAAATGTTGATGTTATCAAAAATTTTAGATTCCAAATCCACTGTTTGACTTGGCTGGTTTGACGTGTGGACATTATCTCATTCCGTTCTGGACATTCTTTGGTGCGACGCTCATAGGAAAAGCTGTTATTAAAATGCATATACAGCAGTTAGCAGTAATCATAGCATTTAACGAAGAACTTTTAGACAAATTTATTAGTTTGTTAGCCATCATACCGTTTGTTGGTGCAAAATTTCAAGAGCCATTGAAAAAATATTTTATTGCTCAGAAACAAAAGCTACACGATAAATCGTCTATGGTAAGTTAACTTTTCTTACTGGACAATTTACATAAATAATGCATTGAACTTTTGTATTAACTTTAGAATATGAAATTTGTTTCCTGCAGGACGGAACAACTACAATATCATGGCTGTTCGATAAAATCGTAACATTTATGGTCTGTTATTTCTTAGTGACCATTATACACGCTCTAGCACGAAATCATCATCGTAGACGAACCAAACCATCCGTTGATTAAAACATGAAAGACATAGCCCGTAATTAGAAATTTGAAATAAGTTCCATTGCACCATAAATATACAAATTGATTTTGTGCCGAAATAAGATACCTATGATTATGCGTAAGGAATATGTTAATATTCCCATTTCTATGATTTTAGTATCACGATAACAGTATAATTGCAACAGTCGAAAAAAATTAAGGGAAAGTTGAACATTAAGGTTTGTTTTTTCTTGGAGTATGTATATTCACCGTGTCACATAATATATCCCGTAAACGTCGCAGAGATGGTCTCATTTATGCGGACGTTTACATGTACATACATATAGACTGTTCTTTATATAAAATAAGATTCATGTACAGTGCATGAAACGAACATCCGACTTTGTAACACATTTGCATAATCATTTGCTATTCAAGCTTCACTATTATTATATAGATAATGAGAAGTTTTACAGTTTTTCGAGTGATAAAAATATGTAATCAATAAAATTAGTATCCGGAAAATGCTACATTTCTATAAAATTTTGTGTATGTATGTGTACATATATATATATATACATTTCAAAACTCGAAAATTACTTGCTGCGCAGCTTAGTGAATTACGATGTTAGAAACGAGAAATTGTCAATTTTTTTCTTGCATGCCATACATCAACATGAAATTCTTTCATATGCCATTATAAAAAATAAGTTTTGTATATATTTACATGTATTTTTCGTAAAAAGAGATAATTTCTTGCTTCCGACATTACAATTCGACACACATTTCTACAAAAGCAATAGCTCTAAGACACAGAAATGAAAAATTAATTTCTCTGTCACATCTTTTTGCATTAATAAGAACTCAATAATCGAACTGAAATAAATACAAACGAAAGGTGATGAACTATAATTGAAAAGACATAAATGTATATGTATTAGTCATATTATAGTTATTTTTATAAATTAATGCTTGCAAAATAGAAAAAAGTCCTTATATAGACTTGTTTATTCGGACACTTTAAATAATTATATATACATAGGATAGTACATAATATTTAATGATATGAATAGAATTTGCTTTTGCTGTTAATGAATTCATAATTCATATCACTTTTCTTTACACAAATCTTTACCTACTTCTTTTTAATCTAACATCTTTACTTAAGACTACAGTTCTTTTAGACCACAGTTCTTAACGATACAAGTGGTCAGCATGAATATTACTAGCAATTTCAGATTCCCATTTATCTCCATTGTTCAAAAGCTTTTCTTTGTTGTATAACATTTCTTCGTGCGTTTCAGTTGAAAACTCAAAGTTTGGTCCCTGTAGCGAGAAAATTGGCATTTACTTCAATTCCACAATTGTTTTCTTACAAGTTTTTACAAATACTTTTAGTCAACATTCCATATGAGGGAGTAGAATATTAGGGTGGCTCTTATTTGCTTCTGATAAAAATTTTTGAGAGATTATTTTCGCGACACTTCCAAGAATAGTTCTGATTGCTAAAAAAATAATCTGCGAACAAGTTCAGCCTGATCGAATTAGGGGAAAAAGACCCTTAAACATTAAAAAAATTATTCAAATGCATAATAAATCGATTTTACTTGATTATCTTTTATCTTACTAAAGTTAGAAGCAAAATAAGAGCCACCCTAGTCCCTGGTAGAATATATACTACTGAGGTATACTATAGGTATACCTCAACAATAGCATCAACTGGACAGGCTTCTTGACAAAATCCACAATAGATACATTTAGACATATCGATGTCATATCTAGTAGTACGCCGAGATCCATCTGCTCTTTCTTCTGCTTCAATTGTAATAGCTTGTGCAGGACATATTGCCTCACACAATTTACAAGCAATACATCTTTCTTCTCCAGAAGGATATCTATCAGCAAAAGATATTTAAACTTGATAATAGTCGAGAATTGAAGAACAATATAAAGAGTTATCTACCTTCAAAACATAATTTTACATGTAATGTACAAATTACATATATTATATAACACTAAGTTATAATGAAGTTTTGTTTCTTTTGTTCTTGGTAAGTCTGAGTTCTTAGTAAGTCTGACCTTCTTAGTGCATGTTCTCCTCTAAATCTGGGACTTAAGGGTCCTTTTTCAAAAGGATAATTTATGGTTGCTGGTTCTCTGAATATTTGAGACACAACAAGTCCCAAACCTCGAAAGAGTTCAAGAAGAAACATATGTGTGGTGGCATCTTCCATAATTTCTGTCCAGTTTTTTTCTTTAGATTCGTTTACATAATAATATTTATTACGACTCAAATATGCATTTATCCCATTTGCAACACTCTTATTAAACCTTGGAACTATAATAAAATTATATTTTTTATACTTATGTACATATACATATTTACAAATTTTAGAGAAAAACTTAACTACGAAAATACATAATCAATTATACGCAATATGTAAATTTTATAAAACAATTGTGGCTACAGAACTGATAGAGAAAATTTCTAATGCAATGATTTTGCAATAAAATCATCCATTAAAACGCAATGCTAATTCTTATTGTATGTATGCTAATCTAACATGTACAAATCTACACACGTTTTCTACTTTTTAATAAAACTTATCAATTTTGTTATTACATCCACATATAAGAGATGTCGTACCTATTTTGCCCGTTCCCGCAATTAACCGTAAAGAGTTCATGTTGTTGCTGTATCCAATTGCTCAGAGAAAATTAAAAGATTTAACAAATTCGTAAAATGTAAAAATAAATTCTTTTACGCACTGTTACAAATAATTTTCACGTTCATGTGCAATGTGATGATCGGTGCTTTAATAACAGCTGATAGACAAGGTGTAGAAGATGTGTGCTTCGGTCTTCTCTCTTCTACTACAAGTAATTCACGTGAAACCTATAGCGGTCCCTACATTCAGTTTTTAATCTCAAGAAGCTTTGCGAATAAGTTATTACACCTTTTGTAGGTAAAATGTCATGTTCTTTTTTTTCTGTTTTATAATCCTGATCGACAAGTGGCGCTATTACTGTTTCGAAGTGGTCACTCGCTCGAAGTTTGTGATGATTCTGACATCAGCAGAAGAGAGATATGATGATAAAGCTGCGACGCAGTATCGGTCGCGCGCGCAGCGACGGCTTTGTATATATCCGTGCCCCAATTAAGATAAAATATTTCGATGTGTTTTGTTCGCTCGTTTAACTTTAATCGCGAAGGCGGTATCTCGTCACGATAAATGAAACGGACAAAGAGTCTCGAGCCAAGCGCAATAGTTTAGAGAGAAAATTCGGAATTATCGCACGCGCAATTAAAGCGCATTTTTATTTACTTGGATTGGCCTCGATGTGCTGTTTACTCAACTCACGGAGTCGCGATTATTATTCGCCGGCACTGGTTGGCGTCAAGAGGAAGGGGGGAGACAGACAGTCGACAAAGTGTCGTGGTCGCCGTGCTCCGTCACGAGCACGCATTAATCGGGCGCGCGAGAGCGTGTGTCACGCGGGTGGTGTTTGACGCGGGTGGGCCTCCTCTCAAACGGGCTTCGTTCGGCCGTGCCAGGCGCGCGTCTCTCTTGAACAGGGGGCCCGATTTTAATGGGCGGGGTCGCGGGCACCCGCCGCTCGAACGAGGGACATGGAGCGACCTCGGTGCTTTCTGTGGTGAGCTGCCGCCGCTGCGGCCATCGCCGCCGCCACCGCCGCTGCCGACCGATCGACGGTTTTCCTCGTCGTGGTGGCACGCTGCTGCGTTATTAAATGGCCGCGGCTACGCCTACGGGGCTATGACGTCGCTCTGACGAGAAACCGAAAGAGAGAGAGAAAGAAAGAGAGTGAGAGAGAGTGAGCTCCGGCAGTACTCTTTTGTCCTCAGCTCCAAAGGTAGGATTTTTTCCCACCGAAATTTCGGATGCGCCGCTCTCTGTTTCTGTCTCTGCTACTCTCTCTACATACACACACGCATAAACATTTATACATACACACACACATGTACACTATCCTTCCTAGCTATATTACTGCTGTGCTCGCTCTGCCTCTCTTGATCACTCTTAATTCTCCCCGTGTGGCTTTCCCTGCACTCTCTTTGTCTTTCTTTCTCATTTTCCCCTCTTTCCTTCCCGCTCTATCCGCTCCTCAGATGTTCCTCTCTGACCACAAACTCGCTCGGACTCTCGTGTGCTCCGCCATTTCAAATTGTGAGCACGGAGACGAACTTCGAATGATTTCATGTACAAAATAAAAATCTTTTTCTTTAAACTTTTCGCTTTCGCCCTTGACGCAATGTTATATATGTAGTTGTGAATATTCTTCGGAAACAATTCTAGGATTCTTTCATTGTATCTTTTTTAGTGTTATCCGTGCCACGCCACTACGCTCAGAGATAAATCATCGACCGTTTTCGTCTCTCTTTGTACAGCTGCACCCACTTATTTACAATTGATTTCGACTTTCCCTTGTATGTCAAAAGAGTTCAACAACTGAAACTTTTTTCGTGATGCATTGTTCAAGAAAAAATGTTCTCTATCGACTGCCACAATGAATTTGAAATCTATTACGAATTGAAAGAGCCAGTCACGCTCTTGTTTTGACACACGTTTCACGATTTTCATGGATTTTGCCTCATCAAGGCGAAACAGCGAGATACCGTTCTCTATCCGTACTGTACATACACGTGTATATAATATACAATTTGTACATACGTATACAATAGCTATACGGTCATATATAATACACACACACACACATGAACGTTATGCGCTTCTCTTTCTCCCGGAGCTGTCTGGCGCGCGTAACGTGTGCTCGCTTTCCTTTTTTGTCTCGAGGAGCGAACTTACGGCAGTTCGCGATAAGAATGTACCCGTATATTCATTCTCGTTACAAATTAACATACGTAGGATGCACACGCAGTTCGACAAACAAGAAACTTTGGGAAGAGGGTTAAAAAACAAAAAAAAAAATAAAATAAAAGTTCGTTAAACACGCAAGGAGGTTCCGCTGCCGCTTCGCTCCGCGCGCTGCGCACCTGCGTTGTATATATTTTTCTCTGTCTCCGTTCTTCTCGTTCTCTCCCTTCTTTTTCACCCTACCCCACCCACTCTCCGTGTACACATCTGATCCTTTTGTCTGCCGATCGAAATGTACATGTGTATACGGTCGTGCGCTCGCGTGTTGCGCGCGTATGTACGTCTGTTTGTATACAAATATCCGTTAAACGTGCACGCGCGCGTGATGTGTGCACGTCCTCGTGCGTGCGCGCATATACATATATATATATATATATATATATATATGTGTAACCTCGTGTAGACACGCGTATCTCTACCAATAATCGAACCAACGTCAAGATCGGGAGAATCATACACTCAGAGCTCCGAGCAGAGTTCAGATAAAAGGTCTCTTAAAAATGCAGTAGAGAAACACGAAGAGACTTACGTACATATATACGTAAAATAGAAATAAAAAGGAGAAGGAAGGAAAAACACGATAAAAAGAGAAGAAAACGAGTTGGTTTGTTAATTAATACTTTATTGTACAAATCGTAATGTGTTAAATTATTTAAAATACACGCGTGTGTCATTAAATTCAAGTCGGATGTGAATCAATATTAATTTTTTTTTTTTTGGTCACATCTCTCACATTAAATCATCTTACTTTCGTTTAGTAATACAAGTACGTACGTACATGTATACACATATATCACGCATCGACGTGTGCTCATACATATCGAAAGTTCGGAAGGATGCAGACACACACTGTCCTGTCATTGCGGCGCATACATACATATGTACATATATGCGTATATAATACATTTGTAGGCGCTGCGCGCATACCGGACACGCGTTTTCCGTCTTCGTTTCGTTGGCGCGTCGTCTCACGCGGATTACGTTGTTTTCACGACGACTATCGACGTGAAATAGATTCGAGATCTCGACAATCGTCCAAGATTGAAATCGATTGTGTGATCGCGCGTCAATGCTCCGTACATTGTATGAATGAATCTTAAACAATTAACGGCACACAGTCATCTCGACCGAGTATTTAAATCGACCCTTTAAACTCACACACATCGTGACGTCCTTCGATCAGTTTTGCTTCGTACGTATGTGCACGCGCTCTCGTACGTACGTAGCGGATTTTCCTTCGTGCCGAATCTTCTGTATTTATTCATTTATTTATGATCAATAATTGCTACTTAATTGTTGACTGTTTGATAGCAAAAAATTATATCTTTTTTTTCGTAGATCTCTATGATATCAGTGGCTAAAAAACGTTCAGTGGATTTATACCGTAGGACGGGATTTTCCAGGTCGACACAACGTGTGCGTTTTCTGTGTAAAAAAAACCTACAAAAACCAAATTGCGTTACAATATAATTAATCCTATTCTGAATCTTTAAAGCTAAAATGCGTCAGGAAATCAGCTGTGCTTGCGAGAGGTCGCGTATCAATGTTGGAAATTAAATAAATCGTCAGCTGAGACTAAAATGTTTGTAAGTCTAATCGATCAAATATGTTTCCGGTGAAACTGTTAGATTCTTTTTTTAATTTCAAGTGAGAAAGAGAGAGAAAAAATAGAAAAAGAGATAAACCTACATTGGGAATTAAAAATTCGATTTTGGAGAAGGGAGATGATTCTCTCGCTTTGTCGTCAATATGCAGAATTTATGCCCGATTGTTAAATCGCGAATTGAAAACGCACTTTGGACTACGCGGCTGAAAAATATATAAGTAACAACAACCGGAGAAGCGGTCGGTGGTCGTTCTGTACAGCGCGCACTTATAAATGCATAGAATTTTTCAATAGACAGACCAGAAAGACCGGTGCACACGCGGCAGTTTTTTCGAAGATCCGTCGTCTGATTAAGATTTACAATATTGCGTAACTGCAATGTCGTCTTCCTATCGGTTGTATATACATTGGTTCGTTTTACAGTTAAAATATCGAAGCGCTGCCCGCGATCAAGATAATTTTAATCAGAAAAACAAACCGCGATAATTTATGTTCTGAGCTTAAAAAAAAAAAAAAAAGACTTACTTCCGTTTCGCACTTTTTGTCTCGCAAGAAATCTAATTCCGCGCGAAACCTAATTCTTGATCTTTTTCGTCCTGTGACAAAAAAAACCTTTCAAAACTCTCTTTAAAAAAATCATTAAAAATAAATTGCGTAAACCTGCGTGTATTTTTCTTCGTCAAATAAGGATGTATTAGTTAGATGCTTGAAGGAAGATGCCAGAATGTTGGCAAAGAGATTTTTAATATTTTAAAATCGAAAGATGCGTCAGACCCATTTTGAGGTGTCAAAAAAAAGATTCAGGATTAGAGTTAAAAAGGATGGAAGGGGGGAAAAGAAAGAAGGAAAGTTGGGCTTTCAGCCTTGCATGAGAGCTTAAGAATTCTGATTACGCCTTCGCGTGTATCTTGTTGCTCCGCAAGGTACAGAAGCTGTTAGTATATAGAAGTTACGGTAAGATGGGACATATCGCAGGGCCATATCGTCCTTTCGTGGAGAATATACCGTTATACGGGACACTTAAGCTCTCACTGGGGCGCGATGGTAAACGCTCTTCTTCTCCTCCATTATAGGATTATTATACGACTGCTCAGTAGTATATTTTTGCTTTTGCTTTCTCGGAATGGGCCTGTGACGTACACGGTGGCCGAGTTCGCCAGGGATTATCCGCGCGCGAGGTTTGGAAGCTTTAAGAGTTTTCATGAAAAATAAAGATCCTCTTGTAACCGCCGATGGACGGAAATTATAGATGCGCGGCATGTGCGCGTCCTTTCTCCTATCGTTCCTTCTTCTTACATTATGAAGAGCAAATTATAAGAGCTACTTTGCGCGTGCGACGAGGACGCGCGACCGAGCGAGGAGCTTGTAATAATTTAGCGGACGATGGATCGTGTCTATGGGCGCGTCGATCGTTCGTAAACTTGCCTTGCCTTGCCGGCTGCGCGATCGAAACACACCCTTGTTGCAACGCAACCACTGTCTTTCCAACGCGCCGAACACGACTGTTCGATCTGTGAAAAGATAGGTGGGCTAGTCGAAGGTGAGTGTTATTTTTGTGAAAAGCGATGACAAAATACGATGAAACGCACCTTCAACTCCGCTTACCGGGGTGCCGTTTGTGCATTAAGTTTTGTCTCATGCGAGAAAATGACGAAAACACAAGGGAACTATGGACGTCATCCTTGATCGCGCTTTTTTCTCACAAATTATTCTTATTTTATTTTTAGTCTCATGTTTACTTAAGTATAACAGTAAAATTGAATTTATATAAAAGTGGACACCAAGGCTAATAGATCGAGATTATTCTGAAATAAAAGTACAACAGCGGCACGTTTTTCAGAAAAATATATTTATGATCTTAAACTTGCGCGCACATTGTACACGAAAGAACAATGCAATTCATTGTTCACAAAAAAAGAACAATACATACAGAAGTATATAGTAGAGTGAATGTACAATTTGTATTTTTTATACACCATTCTTTTTTTTTCATGCGTTTTCATTACGATAGCTACACTCGGCACAACGCTTGAAATTTACAAAGACATCCGCAAGACTGATCAACATCGTCCTAGAATTATTTGAAGCGACTTCCCTTCGAAGTCGGCTTGCGCGTCCACCCTCTCCTCTCTACCTCTCTTCTTTCAAAGTCTCACCTGTCTCTCTGAAACACACACGTCTCCGGACGGTATACACGGAAGAGCGGTTCGGTATTACACACAATAGCCTTTATAAAGTTTTATTTCAAGGAAAAAATTATCTTTAAGTTCTTTCTTCTACGTAAACTTCTTTCAGTAACTTCTTTCTGTGATATTAATATGTTAATTAAGATGAAATTTTTCTCTCTCTCTCTCTCTCTCTCTCTCTCGTTCTTTATGCAAGTTCTTTAATAATTTTTCAGCAATTTGTTGCAAATTATTTTCATTTCACACGGTGCAAAATTAATTTGTGGATCATCGTCGCAATCTTCGTGCGCGTATTCTTTAGAGCGCGTGTACGAATTTTTTTCTTCAATGTGTAGTGCGGCATGTCTCAGATGCTCAAAGAGGGACCTCTAAATCGAGGTCCTATAGACTCGCCGCTGGCGAGAGGGTGAAAAAGAGAGAAAGAGAGAGAGAAGGCGGAATCACTCTAAACCCTTTCGCGCAATAATTTTCCCTTTATATTAAGCCTGCGATCGATCGAACGTGGATCTCTCCGCGATCGCGCGGACCTCCCGGTCTCCTCGCGTGGTTATGGCAACGCGACGGCATCGTCTCTCTTGTGAGGACGATGGTGAAGCGGACCCGCAGCATGGGAACCGCATCGACGGTAATACATACGGGCGTCCTGGCATTAGAACCGCGCACACAACGTTCTTTATCTCTCTTTCTCTCTCTCTCTCTCTCTCTCTCTCGGCTTTACCCTCTTTCGCTCTCTCCGTTTCTCTCGTGTGTCAACACGCTTCCGACGCCCACAATGAGTGACGCATGCGCTTCGTACGCCTTATCAGTCCCTTGCTCTATCTCCCTCTCTCCCTCTTCCTCTCTCCCTCATTCTGTTACATTTTGTCCCTCTTTCTCTCTCTCTCTCTCTCATTCCTTTTCAACATACATACACACTGCCTCATTTTTCCCCTTCCGTTCACGGAATCATACAGGATTTGGAATAAATGTTTTTCCATAGGACGCCTTACTACGTATAGTAGATAAAAGAAAGGAACGCTCTGTGTATAGAATAATTCATTCATTAACGTTGAGCAATCCTCACGTTCTTCCTTCGAAAGATGCGAGGAGGAAGTTTTATTACAAAAACGCGGCGTGCAATTATATATAAACTTCAAGTTAATAGAGCGATATATATGATACATAGTCAGAACGTGATTAATAATTTTTCTCTTTTTTTTCTCTTTCTCGTTTCTTTTTTCATTTCCCTCTTTTTGCATTTCCTTAGTGATTCATTGCGAGATGCGCTCCTGCCTTTTCCAACGAGCGAGCCGCTATTCTATACCGCAGCAAGTACTCCCTTGCACTAGTCGGACGGGCGCGGAGTTTTCCAATTCACAAGGGTGCATAGACGATGCGGGTCGTCGACACGGTTCCGGTCGCTCGCAACATCTTTCATGTCACTTGTGCCGCGCGAGTCGTCAAGAAAAATTTCAGGTAACGTCACGATCGCGCATACTCTTTCTCTCTCTCTCTCTCTCTCTCTCTCTCTCTCTCTCTATCTCTATCTCTATCTATCTATCTATCTATCTCCACGCTGCCCTGTCGAGAGCACATTGCTCTTCCATCGTGGATACGGCCCTGTTCTGAAAGCATAAACTTAATCGCTCCCTCTTTTCACTCTCCTCCTTCTCTTCGCTTCTCTTCCTTGCCGTTTATCCCTCCTTTTCTCCAGTGGCGGATTTAGAATTCCCAGGATCCCCGAGAAAGAGAGCGAGACGAGCTATAGCTCGGTTTTTCCATAATTTTTGATCAAACTGACATTTCCAGAAATACAAAAGAAATCGAGATAATCGCCGATATATTATCGTTATTATTGAGAGTCTCAATGCTCTTATCGCGTCATCGGAAATATATAAAGATGGTTTTCGTGAACACCGGATCCTTTCCGAGTATTCGGGAGGCGCGGCTTAATCAGCTTGCTTATTTCTCTCTCTCTCTCTCGTCTCTACGTCTTGACGCTATCGCGTTTCGAAACAAGACACAGTCTTTTCCCCCTATCTCTTCCGCTCCCATTTGCGCGCACCAATTTTCCAATTGATAAGGGTGCATAGCTGATATATACGCATGTATATATACA
>QVOB01004555.1:0-29622 GCA_014839585.1 Pseudomyrmex concolor | reverse complement strand
ACGACGACGACGACGACAACGTCGCGCGCTCTCGCACCGTCGGCGCGTATATACGAAGGCGAAAGGTGGGGATCTATTCATAGGAGTGACTCACGTCGGAGATGACGCCGCGAATAGTCGGACAGATTTTGCGCGCCGCGATCTGCGCTTTCGCCGTGTGTTTTCTCTATACAGCACGGGAGAAATGCGAAGCGTATATATTCGGGAAAAGAAAATTCGCTCGGGAAATTTGCGACAATCTCGCAAATTTTTCATATTTTTTTTAAGACACGCACATTCAAACACGCACTAAATACGGCGCTGCGACGCGATTTCCAGCTGTGCGCACGCGCGTGTGTGTGTGTGCGTGTGTGTGTGACGTAACGCAGAGATCGTGATAACGATATCGCGTTCTGCGCAACGAATATAAATCTTTGAAATGGGTTTGAAAGAGGAAATAAATGCAACGCGCGACGCGCCGTGTATGTGAAATTTTATCTTGGATGATATTTAATTAAGTATGCAATTGTGTCGCTGTAGAAGAAGCGACAGAAGAACATTTTTAATGAATTCAGATGACAATATCTCCGGTTATCTAACATGCGTGTAAAAGTATAAACACCTTTGTCGTTCTGTCAGCCATTCCTTTTTTTCCGTTATCGCAGCGTTGCGCCGCGCTGGCGTCACATTTGACACCGCCACCGTTCTAGGTTATTACATAATTAGTAACGATTCGCGGCCACCTATAAACAACGAGAGAAGAGACCGGATAGTGTCGCGTGGCTCGTTTTGGCGAGGCTTAAATTGCGCGCGTCTGTGGTCTCGATCGCATTTTTCTCAGACGACGACGACGTTGACGACGACACTACTACGACGTTGAAAGCAATGAGTCACCGTGTATATCGACCCTACGGCATGTTTACGCTGGCTAAGCGCACGAACAGCCATATGTCAAAATCACGATTGCATAACGGCCTCTGCCCGTTTATCTCTCTTTTTCTCTTCTACAGGATATTTAGACGTGAGTCAGGCGCGTGGAGATTTTCCTATCGTGCGCCGCGACCTTAACCCTTTCAGGTGTGCCAGCTCCTCCGATTGTGTTCGCGACTCGATTTCGTCCGCGAGCAGCGTAAAGAGAGAGAAAAGCGCCAGCTTTGGAACGATTCCGCTGGCAATAATTGTGTGTGTTTGAATTGTTAACAAGTTTATTTCTTTTCTAAGTAATTTATTTTAATAACTCCTCACAAACTTAAATGTGACAGAGTATGTCTGTTCTTCAGAGACGTCGATAAATATGTAACGGATTTACACTTAGGTATAGTATCGCGGTGTAACTTTTCTGTCTCAGTTAGTTCGCCACTATATATAATTTTTTTTCTTACTAAAGTGCAATTTCAATGGTTGCATTGTATTTAAGATTCAAGACCTTCGTCTCGAACTGCGACTTGGCTTTATTTTTATAATCAGAATAAAGAATTATATTCTCAGAGACTTTTGCACAGAATTTTAACTCTCACAATACAAAGAAAAATAAAATCTATTCCACGACGTTTACTTTTTTTTTTTGAGATTTTTTTACTAGAACAATATTCACGAGAGTTATATGAGAGTTAAGTCGTTATTAGCACCAATGCTATTTTATTTTGCGCTAAAAATATTTGACAGTGACTATATGTATTTTTTAACGACCTTTTCTTTCGAAAAAAAATCTACAGGTGTCAGAATAGTTTAGTTGTCCAT
Organism: Pseudomyrmex concolor; assembly: GCA_014839585.1. Lineage (NCBI taxonomy): Eukaryota > Metazoa > Arthropoda > Insecta > Hymenoptera > Formicidae > Pseudomyrmex > Pseudomyrmex concolor. The sequence continues at coordinate 27,903 of QVOB01004555.1, read as the reverse complement.
CCACATATAAATGTTAAATTATATTATTAAATTATTTTATTAGATAATAAATTTATTATACAATTTAAATTTATTATACAATTAATAATAAAGTTATTATGACAAGTGACGATAAGTAGGTTTTCATAAAATATGATATTTGTTTACTTTTTTTATTATGATCGCTAACCGAATATACTTTTTCAAAGAAGTACTCTATTGACTTTTAGGGTTGAAAACAAGATCCTAAAATCTTTTGCTTGATTTGTACAAAGTTTAGTTGTACAAATAGCGATGGTTTATGCAAATCCATGCACTTTTAGTTGAGCTTACAAACAAATTAGTTTTTTAAAGGTATAGACCTGGAAACAAAACGAAGTTTGAGCAAATAAATTGCTCAAGTATATTCCAAAAGAGTTAAACTGTAGGTAACGATCGATTAATTATGGATTAAAGATTTTACACGTGTTTATTTGAATATGTAATGAAAGATGACAGGATGTTTGATGGACTTAATTCTCGGAGTTACGTGGAGGTAATTTAATTTTGAAGGACTTGCGGAAGATATTACAAAATAACGCGATAACGAGAATAAGAATGCTTAATTTGCATAAATTAACTTTATAATTTGTGATAATGTGTTTCTATTACGCGCGCGATTATAAGAGAGGAAACTGCCTCGGAGCATTTAGAGTCAATAAATGAAGCCGAAGCCGGAGCTTAATGAATTAGTCATCGCTCTCTGAAAAGCCGTGGGGGGAGTCGCTGTATTTTTTCTATTGTACGCTTTTTCATCCCCCTTCCGTTTAAGGGTGCCACACACGAGGAGGTGGCCTAATCGAAGGGGAACCTCGCGCGCGCTTCTGAACAACGCACGACGCATCTGGATCAGCTGTCGATGACGATTATTACGTATGAGTCATCCGATACACAGCTCGCTTTAAAATGTATCAATGACTAACGCGTCCAGCTCACAATCGTTACACCTCCCCTGGTCCCCTCACCCTTCCGGGTCCCTTTGTCGTGCCGACGTGATTCAAGTACTCTACAAACTGGGATCGTGATGAAGGATCGAGGAATACGGCGGGGTGTCCGATGACTTGGCCTTCATCTCCGTATCTGTTCGCGATCTTATTTCGACAGTGCCGATTTTGAGGGGGGAGGAAGGAGGGAAGTCGCCACGAAATTGTATACACAGGTGCAATTTCAATTACCATTTTATACTTTTTCTACACGTCATTTTTTTTGTTTTACGTTTTATTTATCTTTTATTTATTTATTTCTTCTTAAAGATGTGATTTTTTATGTGAAATTATTTTCAAAGATTTTTTACGTGGAATTATTTCTTTGACTTCTATTTCTCTCGATATCTTCGCCTTATCTCCTCTTCCTAGAAATTTATCACCTTCCCGGCTGAATCACTTTTAAGCCCGTGTACGTGCGCGATTATTGTGTTTGTGCACAACAAGTGAACGGCGCGGCTAGAATGGAGAGTTCTAGCGTTACAAAATCCCCTTGCATATCCGCATGCTCTTCGCTGGAAAGCGTAAACGGCGGTATTGACAGTTAATAGCGCGACACGTGTCAAACGCGCGCTGCGCGTGTTTACCGGCATTACGTTTCACCGCGCGTTTCATATACCTGCGCCTGCCTGGCTTGTTACGAATCCGTAAATAAGTTTTTGTCACACACACGCGCGCGGAGTCGTCAAACGTAAAAAAAAAAAAAAAAAATGCGTAGCGTCAAAAAGAGATTCGAAACTTGTTTACATTCACCGAGTAATTTTTTGTTTGAGTTCAACGATGCGAAATTTAGCAAACTCGGCGCGGAGCAACACCTGTGACACGTATGTAGGTGTGCCGCACGGCGACGATGTAACATGCGGTACCCACCATCGTCCAACGTGCGAAGTGTTAAGGTGGGTTTATACTGTCTGTTCAGAGCGGGACGGTTTTATTCAGACAAAATTAATAAAAAATATAAATAATACAGACGTTCTCTTTTTCTACAAAGTTAAATTTAAAAAAAGCTCAAAAAGAGTCGAACGCTGGGTTTTTGCGCAAAATTATTGATTTAATTTCTAAGAGAAGCATTTGTACACACACGGCTTACACACAGACGCGAGATTTTATTCTTTTCTATTAGAAATATTTATAAATTAATTTTGTCCGAAGAGGAACCGGTGTGTCCGAACGGACAGTATAAACCCACCTTTAATCGGACGTCGCGGGCAACGTGCATTCAAGGCATTCGGTCATTGACTCGAATTCTCTCTGAAAATATCGGGCGCGAGGAGGGAGGGAGGTAGACTGGAAGTTACAGAGAGTACGAGGGAGAGAGAGGGAGGAGAGAAAAAGAAATGAGGGTCGCGCGGGATTATTAGCGCGAGATGAATCAGCGCGGGCACGCGGACAAGACAAAACGAGCGACTACCAACGTCCTTCGAACCCGTCGGAATTTCCTTGAGACTGGACGAGAGAGCGCGCGAGCAGCAAGCGAGCCATGTCGCGCTATGGTTTCCTACTACATTTCACACGCGGATGAGTCAGTCGGTCGGCATGATTCCGTAGGTTATTCGTGGCCGGGAGCAGAGACAGCGTGTGTATGTAGCGCGTTTTCCTCCCCCGCGCGCGCCCACCAATCCAACACGGCCTAAAATAAGGTCCTCGCCGCGCGAATCGGACATCATCTCTTCGCCAAGTCTCTCGGACTTCACCCTCTCGACGATGATAATGCGCTCTCCTCCTTGATTCAACGCGGATGATATCCCGATAATATCGTAGCTAAGATCATAAATTTAAGGATGTCGTTGGATTAAATTTGAGGAATGGCTGAAATTCCATTCCACGCGCTGAAAAAGAATGATGATGTTCGAAACGTATTTGTACTTAAAAATGTAAATTTAATTTATCAAGATTCTTCATTTTCTCTGTAGACTCTTTATTAAAAAATATTGCCGAACAACTAGAACATCGTAATGAGTTTTTTTTTTCTCATAGGGTATTGTGTAGGACTTAATAAATCTCTGAAGCAATTGTTTTTCCGAGAAAGTTCGCTGACACATTCTTTCTTACTGGAATCTGGCACCTACAACATTGCCATAGAGCAAACAAATTCTTCCACTCGATACCGTCTCGATATGTGCGCACGGTGATTAGATGATGCGCGCGTCTCGAACTGACACTTAAAATTCCTGAAAAAAAAAACAAAAACGTCCTTCCCGAATTCGGGATCGACGACTAATTGCAAACACACACATAAACCGTCCGTTTCTTAGTCATAGGTCGATCGCGCCGGGAAGTCTCGATTCGATGCGGGTGACAATGAGTCTGGGACGCTTGCGTCACATTGCGGAAATTTACAATGCAAAATGCGATTGCGCGTCGAGTTTAACTCGCGAATTTTCATATAATCGAAGAAACAAACAATTATCACACAATAATCCCGAAGAGAATGGAATTGCGCGTTTTCTCAAACGAAAACAGATCAAAGTTTCGGTGAACGAGAGACAGAGAAAGAATAGACAATTATTTTAGACGGCGAATTCACTTTCCATAGGGTGTGTGATTCATCCCCGGTGTGCGTTGCGACCCCTGACCCCTTAATGCTGAAAAAGAATTTCATACGGTTTTTCGCTTCTGACCGTGCGGCGCGCGCGACGATCATGACGTCAACAGCTGCAACAAGGAGGCTTCAACAATAGTGCTCCTTCATGCAGCATCCCAGAGCGGGTCCCAGGGAGGAGGGTGAGAAAGAGAGAATCTGTCGTCGTGTTGTTGGTAAAAGATAGTGGCTCCCGTTGATTGAACGCAGACGATACGGCAATCGGTAGCTCAGGGTCGTATGCGTATGCTCCGACAGTGAGTCATGCCTTTAACCGCATCGGGCGTCGATATCAACGACATTTACAAGCGTATGTTCGACACGCGTCCTTCTATTGGTCATCGAATGACGTGCGATCAAAAACGAGCGACAAGAGGGAAAAACATGAGGAAAGGAGGGGAAGAGCGATCGACCGCGGGAGATCACTTTTCGATCTTCGAGATCGAGCGAGATCGTCGCTCGATGATCTTTCTTGCTCGCTACGCGAAACCACGTGTTGTCGTAGTCGTCGTCGTCGTCGTCGTCGCTTGGCGCTGCAAAAACACTCGCGTTTATTATCGCATTAGCGTGTTGCACATCTCGAGGCGTCCTTGCGCGAATGCGACATTCGCTAATTGTTGCTTACTTTATTATTATATGATATATAGCGCGGCGCGCGCGAGTGTTGTCACCGCGCGGGCGCGCGCTACTGCGCACGTTCTCGATTTGTCCGATTTCCGTCTTTCGAACACGTAAAACAATTGTTTATGCGATTTACTTACTGACAAAGTAATGTGCTGTTGAGGCGATTTTTTTTTTTTGAAGTTTTATCGAATATCGTTGACACGAGAATTTTGGTTTTTTTTTTTTGGTCGGGGGGAGAGAAAAAGTTTCCCGTTCGCTCACTTCCAAATCGTCAGGACGATTTGCATAGAAATACTTGACCTCTCTGTTAATGAAATCTTCGAGCGATATGATTATTTCTCAACGTATTTGCATTTGAAAAGAAAAAATGCATCGCTCGGCGACCGACGCAACAGTAGTAATCGAGAAGTTGATAAATTTTTCCCGCGCGAGTTTATTATGATCGCGACCGCGAGCCGATTCGTCATACCGTAAACAAGTCTCTCGAGTAAAATGCGCGGAATTGCGTCCTGCAAACATTTTTTTGTTTTTTTATTAAACAGCAATGATTCACGCGTTATATCGTAATTTTTCCCCTTTTCTCTATCTCTGCGTAAATACACACACGTAGGTAAGATCTTATCTCTTGGCCAATCGCGCGAACTTTGTAACGAATATTGTTTTCGCGTTTTGTTGCATTTCGGTAGCGCGTAAAGTTTTACAGTGTTATACAAACAAATTTGGGCGCGAAGTTTTGGCGAGCGTCGCGTGTTCGTTAATTTTGTCACTTGCATCTTATTGCGGTTTGGGACACGACGACGGGGGGAATGATTCACGAAATGTACGATCGATGACTCGCAAGGCGAGTTGTTTTTAAACGGTTACATTGTTTAATACATGTGTTCACTATTTGTTCGACGAATTTGTCGCAAACCCGCCTGACACACATTCCACTTCGCGTATTTTTAACGAAAATAAACTTCACAGAGGAAAAAATAGTTCGAAACTTTTCGGTAACGAAATCACGTTGCGTTATTTTTCGACTCTCGTTAAATCATCCTAAGTCTAAGCGTTCGGGAAAATTAACGTGGACTGGATCTGTGAGACCAACGCGACTTTAAAATCGAATATCTCGGCGAAAAATCGATATTTTTTCTATTTTGTTTTTTGGAATCAAAAGTTTGAACGGAGTCATCGATGAAAAACAAAACAAAAATTGAAAAAATCTCTATTAATTTCGAAGAGCGTTTTAGAAGAACTAATTTTTACAAGAGACAATGCGCAATTTTTGAGAGGGTCTGAAAGACACGTGTTTGTCCGCGAAGGGATTTAAACTATCTTTTGGCGAACTCGAACGACTCTTTGATCACGAAAAGACGTTCAGGATAAATTCCTCAAACGTGTACAGCATTTCTTCTAAATGATGAAGAAAAAGAGGAAAAGAAATAATCTGTACAATTCGACGGTAAATTTAACGACTTTGAAATATTGGCTCAAGTAATATCGAAAGATCGTCTTAGAATTTTATTTATTTTTTTTTTTTTTAACGTTAAAAGTATAAAAATTTTGAATGCGCATGAGAATGTTGAGATTTGCGCAGACATCTCCCGGAATCTAAATATACATCGTGTGTCACTTGTTCGTAATGTGCACACATGCCGGAACAGTTTACAAATTCCGCGCTGGAGCCGCGCGACGTCACTCGCGTACGCAATGACGCGATTCTTCTAAGGATCCTTGATCGCGCTCGCGTCGATCGTGATCTAGCGCCGCGGAAGACCTTGAAATCGCGATAAAAAGAAAAAAAAAGGAACTGAGAGTGACGTTCCGTCGTAGGCATAATAAACGTTTCGCTCTAAGCGGTTAGTCACGGCGCGCGCTCAAAGGAATTTCCATGCGTAGATCCTCCGATGTTTGAGTCTTTAGATCATCCATTCCTAGAGTTTGAATCCGCAGACTTAATCTGAATCGATTATCCGGTTCAATCCTGAAAATGAATCAGAGAACAAGAGAGAAAGAGAGAGAGAGAGAGAAGAGAAAAAAAAGATGAGAGAAAAAAATTTTGTATTATCTCTTGTAGAACTCTTGCAAGATTAAAATAGAAAAAAAAAAAATTTACAATAATGCCAGAAACAAAACATTTGAATTTTAAAAACAAGAATACAATTTTGTTTTCAAGGCAAAAATCGTTTTTATTTTTATTTTTACATATAATCTCTTCTTTTACTTAACATTCATGTCATTTAAATTACTCGCGGGAGTTTGTGGCAATTGTGTCACGTCTTTTACTTTCCAAAAGCTTGGGTATTTTTACGAAGTTCGGATTAAAACAATGACAACACCTTCGAGACAGTATGAGATCATAAAGCAAGACGCTGACGCGTCGGTGTGTGTTTCACGGATCACCCAGTACATTCTTCCATGAAAGAAAAGGTGACTGCATCAGTCGTGGCACAAGCAAGACGCATGACATCGCGTACGTTCGGAAACCTTCGGGTACGATTCACTACGTCAGTGATCGTTATGGTGGCCGAACGGCCAATCGACGCGTCCCGGGGTGACTCATCTACGAGCAGAGCCTCGTGTAAACTCTTTCGTGCTGTCAGCGCGCAGTCTCCCGCCAATCGCGGTAGCGTTTGATTCTAAAAGGAGTATAAGTATACAGTCGGTGTGCAAAACTTGCGCGAGTTATAGTCGAAAAATATATGTATATATATCGGCATACGCTCGCGAGACAGAGACTATTTATTTTCTGAATATTGTGTCAAATGGTGAGGTGAGAAGAGAGAGCCTTTGGCAAACGGTTCCACGTGTGCTCAGGATTTCTCTCGAACATGAGGATGAGAAAAAACGCGTCTTGCCTCGTACTCCCGCTAAGATTGCCGTTCGAGGAGCATTTTTCTTGGGGTAAGCTCGAGAGTTTCTCTTTTCGCATTGCAATTGTTGATTTCTTCTTTGATTGTAAATAATTTTTACCGATGTATCTTTTGTTTGTTATTTTTTTTGTTTTACGTAAGCGCTTCGCTCGTGTATCGGAGCACGTTCGTGACATCATCCGTTTTGTGACGGGAAAGTTTCTTAGAAAGGGATAAAAAAACACAAAAATAATAAAATGAGTCATGACTAAGTATTTTCAACTGTTACAGACCGATCGACTCGGATACGACGCGCGCGTGATTGTTTGTATTCTTCTCGTGTTGGTTTGTAAACCTGTTGCTCCGATTGTTGTTAACCGATTGGTATTTCGGTTTCGTGTTTCTGAATCATCGTTTCGATGATGTCACGGCTGTGACGAAAGAATGTAGATATTATTTTGTATAGACTTTTGTGGAATAACAATCTGCGCTGCTCTGAATTATCCATAAAAAAATGTGTCCGAACAAGTCAATATACATGGGCAAAAATTACAAATCAAATTTGAATTGTTTTCTTCACGAATTCTCGAACTTTTTATCTCAGATCTTCGAAAGGTAGATCTTCAAACTTGTGTGTTTATATTTAAAAAAGTATTTTTACAAACTGGAACTTATCTTTTGAAAGATTTCCGTAAAAGAGAATCAATCATATTTTGTATCTGTTGTAGATAGATATGTGATTTTTTTTTTTTTTTGAGGTCTTGAGCAACATGTGCAAGTAAACACAGGGAGAAATATCGCGTCTCTTTTTTTTTTTGCCACTTATCTGCGATAACGTAATAAAAAAAACGCGCACGGTTTTCCTTAGGGAAAATTTGTGACACAAATCCGGTTACGTGGTGTGAGCGTGTCGAAACGAATTTACGTATTCATTGATTCATTGTATACATTTCTCGTGTATCATAATTGCAAAAGTTATTAGTCATACGTGTTCATTGTTTCGTTTTGTGCGAAATATTTTAAAATTGTTTATAATAGCAACGATTTACTTGACACACAAACACGATTATCTTTCTTCTCTTTGCAAATTTATTTCTACAAGAATATCTTTTTTCCTGTTCCTCGGTTTTATGTGGATTACTCACGGCATTCTTCCTCTGTCTCTCTCTCTCTCTCTCTTTTTTTCTTTCTTTCGACACGATTCTATATTTAATAACGAAATTTCTTGATGTCAGCAAAAGTATTCTACAGCGGTAAACATTTCCGATTTCGCGTACACGCGCTAATTTCGCGAATTCTTCGTTTAAAGACGTGTGTGGCGATTTAAGACAGCAGACTGTACTATAGCTATGTATCGGATATGACGACCGGGTTGCGTTTTCGCATAAATCGCGCATCAATTACTTCATCACTATATATCGACCTAAATGAAGTGACCCACATTCGGCTTTTCCGCCACGATCAAACGGTACTGGTACGAGCGTTATGTCGTTTCGAGAATATACAATTCTTTTACGTCCGAAACGACTCGACTTGTGTTTCACTGTATCTACAACAAAAATTTACACACGATATATTTATCGATATATGAATTTTAACTAGTTCACACGGTTCTTAGAATTTGTGCACGTCACGTGTGTTATTAATATTTAAATTGATCAAATAAATTTAATTTGATGGAAATAATTAATTCACGTCAGTTAGATAGAAAACTCCATATAAAGTTACAGAGAAGAAACGTAAAAATTTGTAAACGTTCGCGAAAGCTTCTTGAAAATTTTAGCAATTTTCGGAGAAACGTGCCAATACATATATAGAGTGTTTAATTAGCGGTATTACTCATATATTATATCGTAATATCATTTTGAAGTCGTGAAATCGAAAAGGAACATTGCCAACATCGGGATATAATGATTGGCGACGACAGTTTGGGGTTGGTGGCCGCGCCGCGCGAGCCAACCGACGAGTATATAGTAGGACAGGGTACACGGGCGAGGAGGGAGTAACGAGTGACTCATCCTTGAGCCGAGCCAGTCTTTAGCAGCCGCAGGTCAGGAGAGGAAGACACTTTTAGCCTACATTTCTTTCTCGCCTTCTCTCTCTTTTTCACGCGGTTCTCTGCGTTTCTTTATTTTTATCCGCCGTCCGTTTATTCTCAGTCCGTTTCTTCCTTTCCGCCCATTTCCATTCTGTACTCTGTTTTTCGTTCTTTTTTTTTTTTTTTTTGCGTTATTCTGTCTTTTATCCGCGTCTTCGTTGCGAGACCGCTTTGTGTAACGGTCACAATTCTCGAGAAACTGCTCTCGAGTCTTCCTTTTGCAACGTTTATTATAATCTTTCTCGAAAATCGAAAAGAAAAAAACTAGAAAATAAAAAGAATTTACGACAATCAGATAGTATATTTCAAGATTTCACCGTATGCATAAACGTTTAGCCGTTTCCTCTTCAACGGTTCGAAACACAAGACTCGTGGATCGTCGTAGAAAGTGACGTTTTGAGAAAAGAAAAGCAAATGTATACAAACATACACGGTGTAGAATGTTGTAATAATTTTCAGTTAACAAATCAAGGTACATCTGTAAATTTTGAAACGTCATTCCAACACTGTTGTGTATTCCAGTCTTCTATTTTTAAGATTTATGTAAGTCTTCTGTAGCTGGAACGCGATTTTGCACTTCAAAACGCTGACTTCATTTATTATTTCCCCTTATTCTTCCGCTCTCGCTTCTTTATTCGTTTTTATCATTAAAATCTCGAGACTTTCTCCAAGCTCGAGTGCCATATGCTTTAGCAGAAGTAAAAAAATTAGGAAAACGCGAGGGGAAGTCCTAAAAAACACGGCAGATTTTATCGGATCTTCATTTTTCTCCAAATCAAAGATTCCTCGTTACGCTGCGTTTTATTTTATTTTATTTTATTTTATTTTTTTTTGGCCTCAGAGATCTCTTCGAAACGATTCACAACTTCGAAGTTTTCTCAGACGTTTGGTTTTTTTTTTACAAGAGACTTCGAATTCTTTATTCGATGCTCTTTTTTTTCCTAATCTTGAGATCATTCTGACCTCCGAGATTACGAAATGTTACACGAGTTTTTGAACTGCGGATGCTTGAACTTTCTGGAGATACTTATGTGCTTCTCTCACACATTTGATCTTTTCCGTTTGCTCTCGTGTGTGATTCTCGTCAGATTTTATTTAATTTACGTAGTCTGATACTTTCGAAATCTTCTCTCTAATGTTTAACGGATTGTAATATAGTAGTTTCGATCGTTCTTTAAAAAAAAAAAAAAAAAAAAAACTAGTTTCCCACTTTTGAAAAATACCGAGTCCAGCCGAAGTGACTAACGCGCGGAAAAACGTCAGGCTGGTGACGAAACAGCAAGAGATAGTAGCGTCAATTATACTTTTAGAACAATTTAAAAACCCATGAAAATGTACGACTAAGGCTCGATACGAGCCAATGTATGCCGGATGTACGTGCAATTATATTTATATACATTTATTGTTTTCCTTTGAGCGTGTAAAACGCACGCGGAGATATTCGAATTAAACAAATAAAATTCGTAGTTGGTTTGCATGTCATGCATTAGAAATCCACATTTACCTCTTATGAAATTTAAAATTTTTCTTTGCGAAAACTACTTAAAAAAAAAAAAATAATAATAATAATTTTTAGAACACGCGCGGAAATTCACATATTCACGACGCGCAATTAATCAATTGGCCCGACCGTTTCTCCCGTGTGATTTCCAACAGATATAGAATCGTGACCGGACTGTGTACATACTCATTGTTTATCGATACATACAGCCAAGCGCTTTAGCGGTCTATGCTCTCCATATCCGTCTGAAAGCAGCATGCACATATACACCACCGATACATATTTATTCGCGCTTTGACTTTCGCTGCGTGAATCATTTAGAAATGGAACTGCTTCTGAACGCGAGCTATTCTCGTAATCGTCCTACTTCGCGGCAATTCATCGAGTATTTCCTCAGACGTTTTTCTTCCTCAATTATTCTCCAACATTTTATTTATGTGTATTTACAGAAAACGCGATATTTTAAAATCAGTGTTAAAAAAAAAAAAAAAATAAATAAAAGCTCGACAATTTGTCATCAAGAGGGGAAGGGGGACAAATCGAAAATATCTTTTGCGTCATATCCGCGGGCGACAAATGTGTGACACCTGCTGACTCACGTGTTGCTTCGCGTGTTCCAGGTGGACACCGGGAGTTCCACAGGCGGCACCGAGAACTGTGCGAGGACACGCTCCTGCCAAACGGCACCGCGGCCGATTCGTCAACGACGATGACGACGACGGCGAGCCGCGGACCAGGTTGCCCGGTGTTGAGCATCTCCGGACCGCCCACCCCGCAACCGACGGACATCGACAGTCATCCGGCGTCGCGCGTCCTGCCGTTCCTGTATCTCGGCAACGGCCGGGACGCCGCGGATCTGCAGTTACTGCGCGCCCTCGGCGCCACCCGGGTGCTGAACGTCACCTCACAGCTGCCCGGTTATCATCAAGAGCGAGGAATCACGTACAGGCAGATACCCGCATCCGACTCGGGTCATCAGAACCTCAAGCAGTACTTCGAAGAGGCGTTCGATTTCATCGGTGAGTATCGGGCGGAGATTTGTCGGATCTTCAAGTTTCGAACAAACACGAAGTAGATACGCAACAGAGATTTCTTGCTGAATGACAACCAAGTTTTCTTCGTTTAATCAAAACATTTTCCATCGGGCACATCGGGTTCGATTCTTTTTCTTTATGAAGTTTGTACTTTGCTTTATTCTTCTTCTTTCCTGGCGTTAGTCGTAAATATATTCCTTCTAACATTCGATAATATTGCAACAGTGAAAATTGACGAGTTGTGGTATTCTTCGACTGCGTCGCAGAGATATATATCCGCTAGAGATAATGATCGGTTTAAAGCGCAATTTCCGCGATTACGTCGTTCGTTAGATTTCCGAGCGTTCTTGTTCCGGTGGTGTGTCGCGCCGTTGCATTTCATTCCGTTATTTCACGGTAAGTAAAGTAGCGGGTCCCAGCGAGCGGAAACGGGGTGTAACCAGGCGTTTCCGGTGGACCATTGAACCAGAGCGGCGTTCGAGCGCCAGGAGACCAGAAGAACCTTTCATTCATGAAGGCATGAGTCATGCGCGCGCGCATCCGTGAAACGTAAGAGAAACCTCTCTTCCCTTCGCCCCTTGACCCTGCGCTCTCTCCCTCTCCCTTCGCCGTCATCCTTGACGTCGATCTCTCTCTCTTTCTCTCTCTCGTGTCGAGTTTTACTCGCTGCGTGTGCGCATCTGCGACGAGACCCGGGGGTATTGTTCCACGTGGAAGGGAAGTAGCAGTCGTGCGTGGCGCGGTTGTAAGGGCTCGAGAAGGGAATGCGAAGAGAGAAAGAGAGAGAGAGAGAGAAAGAGAGGAGAGGAAGGAGCACGGGGGGATGAAAACGAGGGTATATAGGACCTCCCTCCGAGCGTGCAACTGGTGGAATGCCGGTTGAACAAACCGACCCTCTGCACCCTCGTGGCATTCGATGTCGTAGCCACGTTTGCTTTTAAGAAATTCGTTTCTTCGCTCGTAAGTGATTTAATCTCACGAACTTGATGTCTCGATATATCTTAAATTTTTTTTCTCATTTTATTCTTTGAATTCTTTTTTTTCTTTTTTTCTTTTTTTTTTTATTTATTTATTGTTTTGCACGAAAATACGTATATGTACGCAACAACATATTTGATATAATTAATTTAAAAACATTCAAACATATTACAAATTCTTTGCGAATATAAGATCAGATTTTAATATATTACGTGAAAAACTTTAACATCATTAATCTTTATACACACACGTCAATTGAAACTTGCTTGTAAACAAAATCGGAGCAACTTGTCGAGTCGCGCAGTCGAATTCTCATGCAGTGCGACAGAACCGACTGTATAGTCTGCATAGGATCCGGGCGATGCAGTGACTCACTGGTGATACGATAGCGTCCCCCATATATTGCATAACCGTCGGTCGTTCAAGTTTCACGACTGTTTCGTTTCAACATGTGTACGAGTTTATTTTTTTTTTTTTTTTTTTTTTTTTTTTTTTTTTTTTTTTTTTTTTTTTTTTTTTTTTTTTTTAAGATACACCCGTCAAAGAGAGTTTTTCAAGAAAACACAAAAAAAAGTAAATTGTCAAGATAACATTTATGCGTTGATTACTTAGAAAACATGATCTTTTGTTGTTCCGCTAGGCGTTTTTATCTTTTTCCCGTTATTTCCGACATTATTCAAATCCAGTCCGATAAATGTTTTATAAATCATTTATTTATCGGAAAGAGACGCGCGCGCGCACACATTCATCATTTCGCAATCTGCTTTTGTTTCAGAGGAAGCGCGGAAGGCCGGAAGCAGCGTGCTGGTGCACTGTCAGGCTGGCGTTTCGCGCAGTGCCACAATCGCAATTGCTTACATAATGCGGCACAAGGGCCTGTCGATGGTGGACGCGTATAAACTGGTGAAGAACGCGCGTCCGATCATCAGTCCGAATCTGAACTTCATGGGTCAGCTTCTTGAGCTCGAGCAGGGTCTGCGGACGTCCGGCGACATCGTTAGCTCGCCGGACGACGAATCCGCGACGTCAACGACGGCGACGTCGGCGGCGGCGACAACGACAACGGCGTCGACGACAAGTAGCTGCCACCAGTGCAGATGGAGTCACCAGTCCAACTCTTCCAGCGAAGAAGTTGTCACGTCCGGCTGCAGCGTCTGAGATCGGAGAGTCATGTTTTTTTTCCCTCGAGTGAAGCGCATCATCGGCGTTGAAGCGCCACAAACACACACATACGGCAAACATATCCCGAGAGATCATCGAGTATCGACGTTGGTTGTTCGCGACTAATGCCGCTAAGTTACGATTCATGAGAATTGGATGGAATCGATCGTTCTTCAAATTCTAAACTGTGTATAGAAAATGCCGCTACAGGGGATGAAGTTTCTTTCTACATCGTCTTGAAGCAATCTATTGAGTCTGCGCGCGATTTTCGGTTCCTGAATCTTCGATATTTAAGTTATTTCTTAAGTTATTAGATTATTTAAAAACGTAGCAAAATTGTTTTCGACTCTTGAGATTTCCGAGCGTCTTTGTGAGATTGCGCTTTGAGATATTTCTCGGAAAAAACGATCTATCTCTATCGGAAACAGCACGGATGAACAGCTGACTGATTAAGAAAAAAAAAAAAAAAAAAAAAAAAAAAAAAAGTGTATGAAAGAAGCCGATATACATATAAGTGACAGGGGATGTTCGCGTGAGAGAAACACGTTCTCTTCCCTCGATAACGAGCAAAGTAGCGCGTCGCGATTATTTATTGTCGAATGAAATTTGCGCGAATGATAAATATAACTTTGTACTTACGACACAAATGCGATGTTCTCTCGAGTCAATACAGGGAGGCAAATGGATTTGTACGCGGAATAGTTGGCGAGTTTTCTCATCGACTAAGCGATGTCGTCGAATGTTTGTCTGGTGTTGTTTATAGCGCGAAACCAACGGGGAGAAGAACATTACGACGTCGGCGAAAACATTCAGTCACTTAATCATAGGCAACTTGTTGTGTATGTAATGCGCAAAGAAATATTGTTATCAACATGAAAAACTTTTATGATTTATTTCCTATAACGGCCAATAAGTGACATTGTTCAAGTCGATGTAGCACGTGAAGTAAAACGAATCAAAAAAGTTTTTTCACAGCTCATTTCTTTAATTTTCCCGCTGAACACATGTCGACAACACCTCTTATTGTGTGTTCGACTTGCAACGGATTGCACGAGTCGCGCGTATTTGCCTCCCGATTTTGACTTCGGGTAAAAAAAAACAAAAAACCGAAAGTTAATTCTCGAAATGAATTACGATCCGCACGGAAACAAGAGAGAGAGAGAGAGACAGAGAGAGAGAGGACAGTCGTCGATTGTAAACGTGTACGGGGTGTCACGAGGAGGAAGTAAAAAAGGTTCTAGTCTTTAAACTAACGGAGTTACTATTGCAGTGATAGAGTCTCATCTTAGTTTTATTTTCCCGAGCAGATACAACATATTTTTTCAACCGATAAGCTAAGGACAATGGTGAAAAATAAAGACATTTTTTTTTTTTTTTTTTTTTTTTTTTTTTTTTTTTTTATCGAATGTGAAACTTACGACCTAATCGAACGCACGATTGCATTTTCGAGGGATGTGAGAAAAAAATAATAATTCCAATGCAATTATTTTTTTATAACGGGTGTTTTATTTCGTGGAAATTGGTAATTTATATTAGTCTCTCGGTATTATGATATCACGTGCGTAAATTTTATTTATTTAAGTGTAACAGAAATAAAAAAAAAGTTTTACGTTAATCGTTTTTGTTTACAAAGTTCCTTCGAGAATGCGATCTTGCTGTTAACACGCAAATGGACAAATACTTATTTAAGTAGGGTAATATACTTGTATTAACATTCTCTCTCTCTCGAGGCACCCTGTATATCAAAATCACAAAAATCGGAATGTTAATTTAACGATGAGTCTCTGACGAGAAGAGACTAAATGTTCGTGTCATTGAACGTGATTAAGCGAACGATCGTGAGACGATTGATAAGTTAATAATAACGATTGTGTGATGCATCTCCGGATGCTGAATTTTTTTTTTTTTTTTTCGGAGGCGTGATAGGGATGCGTGAAAGAGAGAGACGAGAAAAATGATGTGTGATGACATGGCAGGGAAGAAAACAGACACGTGTAATAAAGCGAATTAATCGAGAGATCGTCAACGCACGGAGAATATGAAAGAGAGAAAAAGAGCGGGAGGTTCGTTTGTCTGCGTCTATTTCGACTGCAACGCGGTTGGTATAAAAAAAAAAAACAACAACAAAAAATATTAATATAATATATCGTTCGCCGGAAGTAGCTTATATACGGTAAGCTCCCTTAGCATTTAAGGATCTGGTTGAGGTCCAACCATCGTGATCTAGTCGTTTGTTGGGATAATGATACATACTGCGCGAAGAGAAAAGAAATGCGCGCGCGTGCAAAAGATGTAGTTTAAGGAATAACGATTGTAATTGTACGCGAAATCATCGCGTGTGTTATTCACGCGCCAGGTTTACAGTGTGTGTGCAATGCAGGAGGAGGGAATATATATATATATATATATATATCATTGCGTAATGTGTATATATATATATGTACATCAACAATCTTGAGGTTCGAGAAGCGAGAAATCGCGAAAAGAAACGCTTTGTTTAACGACTTAATCACAGCTGACAATAACTTCGCGGAGAGAAGCTATCGTGAGTCACGAGAGAAAGAGAAAGAGAGAGAGAGAGAGAGAGAGAAAAGTTGCGAGTGTCGGGGAAGGTAAAAGAGAAGAAAAATCCAAGTTCCTGAAAATTTTGTCTACAACGACGAGTTCGGTTGACTTGTTAATCGATTTTCGAAGAACGGTACATATCATCGAAGCGTTGCCTTGCAATAAAAACAAAAAGAAACAAACAAACGCGACAGAGAACTGAACAAAAATAGTCGTAGAGAGGCGCACGATGTAGACAATTAAAAAAAACGACTTAAACAATTTAATTACCTTGCCAGAGATTGAAAGAGAAAGAGAGATAGATAGATAAAGAGAGAAAGATTGATAGACGAAGAGGTGAGGGAGGATTTGTAGAAGTATAGTACCTGTTGCATCATAAAGTGTATGTACGATATTTTTAACAAAACATTGGCAATAGCTAATACGACGATTTGTGATAAATCGTAGCGTTGAGTTTTTTTTTTTTCATTAACGATATAACGTAATGATAATTAATTAAAATAAAAGATTGATAAAATTAATTAAATTGGCCATACGTTTTTCTAAAAAAACGCGATTTATCGTCTCTGTAACGCGCGATAATTGTAGCGGGATGAATGGGATTAGAAGTTATAAATCTCATTTTCAATTAAAAAAAAAAAAAAAAACTGTTGTTTTACTTTAGGATTTATTCTGCGGATCTTTTTATTTATTAAAAATTCGAACGATGTAATTGTTTTGAATCGAGTGTGAGAGATCCCATTTGTCCACCTTATATATATATTTATATATACATATCGTAGTCATAAATTTTATTTTAAAATTAATCTCTCTTATAAATGTGCGATTGACATTTGGCATTAAACGTTAATTAAAATTGTAGTGTCTTCTTCAAGCTCGTCAGGTTTGGAAGTGTCATTCCCGGAAAAAAAAGAAAAAAAAAATATTTTGCGATACAATTACAAAGTGAAAATTTATGTTTATTGCACCTCGTCGTATCTTTTTATTGTTAACGTTGCGCGCGAAGGGATGTTTGCCCTTTCGAGATGTCTGCGTTTATCACAGATAAAAAAAAAAAAAAAAAAAAAAACGCGGCACACAGTTATTTTGTACAACAATTTTGGTAGATTCGCAGAATTCTACAGAATAAAAAAAAAAAGAAAAAAAAGAAGTTTTTGAGGCCTTTTGTAATAGAATAGAGTCGCGAGAGAAATAAACAGGTTATACTCGTAAAATCCCGAGAGGATCAAAACGTACATTTCGAAAGGACGAGAAAGAGAGAGACAGATAGAGAGAAAGAGCGCAAAGTCAGTGCAAATACACGAAAATAAATCGGGATAGATTTGACAAAGAGAGAAAAAATGTACTCCCCCCCCCAAATGTATGATCGGATCCCAACGATTTATAATGTACAGCTACGTAGATTAGGAAGATTTAGCATAAAGATGTAACTATATTATGCGTATGTGCGTGCACACATGTATACACACACATAAGTATTGTATTATATTAAAAATTTATTTAGTTATTTTATGAATAAAAATGCAAACTTTGCCGGTTCACATTAGGAGTATTGTACTTTATTTTATTCCTGTAGACCGCTCCTTTCGCACGAAAAAAGGCATCAAATCCAATGATTATCTGGACAATTATACGGAAAAAAACATTTGAATTCCAAAAATCCTGTACGCGAAATTTCAACGCGAGACGCGCGTTGCAAAATGTGCGAGAGTTCGATGCGCAGGAAAAGAAACTAAGATACAGCTGACGATACAAATTTTTCTTTAAACAATTTTATATATTCTCCGTTACATATTTTGTTCTCCGCGAATTTGCGTGTAGATTTGTAGCGGGAGGTCTATAATAAAATGCGTGTCAATCGCATAATCGCTACGAATTATATATCTGCATGTATCTATATGTACATCGAGAATTTTGTACGGATACTCGCGCGTGTATAATAGCATATTAATAATAATAATAATAATAGTAACGCATTAATAAAATCATGATTCATAATCTTACTTCTCGCTGATCGGTAGATTGCAAGTATAAAACTTACGTAGAATCACCCGTTCTTACAGATTATTACAATAGAAAAAGGATTAAAAGTCGCTTAGTTGTAATCGGCACTTTTATATGTGTAATTTTAATATATCTCCCTGTTGCGGTTTTTTGGTGTATGTATATGTACATATATTAGGTCATTAAGTTTGAACTTGATAAATATATATACATGTATATATAGACACACACACATATATATATATATATATATATGTTTCATACTTAATGATTCAATATATGTTGTGTTTTACCGAGAAACGCGTGGAAACAGAAAAAAATGGCAATTATAATCGGCAATATAGCGACTATATCAATAACAAACGTGCGACGTATACGAAAGCTCTGCGTGACGCTTTCCAATATATCTTTACAAGATAGAGGGGGAGAGAGAAAGAGAGAATTGCTATTGCTTTTTTTTTTTTTTTACAAAATGTAACTCGCATTGCAGCTTTTGCTCAAAAAACGTATATTTGTTTTATATATACTTTCCGCAGCGGGCACTGTGTGTGTGTGTGTGGTGTGTAGAATCGTCTATTTAATTGATAAATGACTCAATCTGCAATACGCGCTAGAGTTGTGTAACTTTATATAAAGTTATATTTTTCTTATTGCCTCGGATGATCCATAAATCATGCATCAGATCGGAGGGATGTGGGGAAAAAATTTTTTATCACTACCGCGAAGATAATGTGCAAAGAGAATAATACACTCTTTTCTTCTTGGTGTGTGTTAAAAAAAAAACTAAATTACCTCTAATCTCTATTTACTTAAATTCCTTTAACTTTCAAGCGAATTGCGCGCGACTCGCTCTTCCCGTATATAATTCTAATTAAGTTTTCATCAGCCTTTCTCATTACAACTTTACGCGAAAAAAGTTAAGTAAAAATATTAAATTGTGTGATGTACGATCTTCGGTATTTTTTTTTTTTTTTTTTTTTTTTTTTTTTTTTTGCTCTACACAACTAGTGTAAAAAAAAGTTGTACATACAAAAGTTTTATATATCATCCGTTTCACGTCTCTTTGAGAAAACTGAAGAATCGAAGGAGAGACAGACACGCGTCTCAAAAAAAAAAAAAAAGAAACAAACTACTTTCCAAAAAAAGATTCCTTTAGAAGGACAAAATCATCCTTGAATCGTTTGCATACCGTTGAGTGAGAAAAGTTAGAAAAAAGCAGATATATTTGGTGCGATGCGCGAATTTAGTTCTAAAACTTTGCTCTACAAATACGAATATTTGCGAATTACACTTACGAGATGCTCAAAAACCCTTGCGTGCGCGTAAAGTAATTTTTCGCAAATTAATCGAGAAAAAATTTAAATTTTAATTAAAAATAAATTTACACTAAGAAAAAAACAAATATCACATGCACCGTCGTTCACGTTTTTTATGTGTTATTCTTTCCAAGTTGACACAACAAAAACTGTCGAAATATAGAAAGTTTATAACAATTCTATCAATTCGCTCAACAGAAACAGCGTCAGATCGATTTTTCTGCGATCGTTTTTTGGATTTTGCGCTACATAAAAAAAAAAAAAAAAAAATTATGTATATCACAATATCTCTTATAACAACGGTTAAAAAGTATAACTAACACAGTGCGTAATTGTCAGTCGTTCACCCTGCAGTTGTTGCGACTCCTCGTGTATATAATCGAACGATTGAGGAGATGTTATTACGGTGCGAGAGAAGAATTTGAATTTGATTTCGACGATACTACGAAGTCGTTCGTGCTTACAGCAAAGAATACACGCAATAAAAGTATATTATAAATAAGATCGCGTGGGTCGTTGCGCGACTTATGGCTCATCCTGCAGCTCCGAAGATTATCATAAAGAGCAAAGAGGAGCCGAGAAGGCGTGAATTTGTTTTTGTTTTACAGTACATAAAAACAAAACAAAACAAAACAAAAATGATTAGTTGCTGGCTAATGCCGCCATCGCGCGAATTAACGTGGCGTTCTCTTCGCGAAGCCGTTCCCGCTCAACGGCCATCTCGTGCTGCTGTTTCAGAAGGCGAGCCTCGAGCGCCATTATCTTGTGGTCTCGATCCTCCAGTAGAGACAGTAGCCTCCTGTTCTCTTCTTGCGCTCGTTCGATCAGCTGAAAAACGCAAGTAGCGTTTGATTATCGATTTTTCGAATTAACATAAAAACGCACGTTAACTATCTCTGATATTTGTTTTCGAGCTTACTTCGTGCGGATTGTCACCCGTTGGCGTTGGCAATCTCGGTCTACCGGTCGTGGTAACGGACGTTTGTGGCTCGTGATTGCCGTGATCCGATTGATTGATGCTGTCGGACTGATTGAGAGAATCGAACTCCTCGTCGTCGGCCTCCAAATCCGAGTGACTAAAGAGCAAACGATAACGAACCGCGTGTAAAATAGGCTTTCACTTATCTCGCGAATATCTCGCACACTAATTTATTACTGTTTGTATCATGCCATCTCTCTCTATCTAGGTCACATTAGGCACGACCATCGATGCGGACACAAAGAATATTTATTTGCACGTAATGTCAACGCTGTTCCAATTACATTAATTAAAAATATCAATTATATTAATGAAAACTACCAATTGTGATTAATGAAAAATAACCGAATGTAAGATAAAAAAAAAAAAAAACAACTTACGCAGCTTAACTTATTGTCCCGAGTGTTTCAAAATTAAAACTATAATAAACACATGATATATTATTGAGAGATACAAGAAACTAAAAACGCGTGGTGAATTACATTGCGATTGCTAATGCGACGAGTTAATCAGATTTTCCTTTCCCATGTCTGTTTTTTTTTTTTTTTTTTTTTTTTTCAATATTTCATGTGTTATATTCTTTGTATCGCGCAACAAGTCCGTTAACATTCAATTTCTTTGTTTTGTTCTCATCTACGTCAGATATAAACTCGCTACGTTATATGCCCTTTACTATTATATATGCCATGTTACTGCAATATGTATTGATTATATAAGGATGCACGTGGGTTTTTTTTTTAGATGACACAATGTGATCGGATGACTTGTTAAAACAAATTACATGAATATTCTAGCTCCATCGTACTTCGTACAGGTCGTGCCTAATCGCAGTTTTTTCTCCAGTACCGACGTACGCACTTACCAACTACTGTGCCTAACTACACATGACCTGTATGAAGTACGGTAGTGCCTAGAAAATATATATATATCTTTCAATGTTATCACTAATTACATGGAAAAATGTGAAAATGCGAGATACCTTTTGTTTCGCCTTTGCGTGTACATTCGGGCTGTCCGTTCCTGCAATACGCACTCTTTTGAATAATCGAGACTCGAGACAAAACAATCTGATACGAAAAAAAAGCTCTATCGATGATTAAAAACTTTGCTTTGTGTGTGTTTTTTTCAGCTTTTGATATTGCGATATTAAAAACTCTACTTCAAAACAACAGAAAGTTATTAATCTGGATTCTCTTTGTGCAAAGAAAAAAAAAAGAAAACAAATGTTAGAACAAATCTCAGATCGGAGTTATACGAATCTTTTCCAGTTCTCGCTTTACCAGAAACATCCTGTGCGTGCAAAGAGTTAAACCTGGCATTGGCTGCACTTACTTCTAACAATTCCTGATCAAGAAATTCATTGTGATGCGTGTTGTGTTTAGTTTCGAGGCAAGTGCCGCTAAGCTCCTCCTCATCCTCTCCCGTACTACCACCAGTGCTCTGGGGAATCATGCGTTTTTTTTTTTTTTTTAGTCCAAAGTGTGTTGGATGCACATTTTTCAGGTTATTAACAACAATATAAAACTCGATAATACATATCCCATAAGTAATAGCAGCATATTGCTAGGCTTACTGTCAGAATGCGTGAAAAAGATTGGCATACGCAATTTTAAAGATCTCTTTGTGTGATTATACAACTTTAGCAAGCAATTATTAATTTGCAACGTTTTTTTTTTTTTTTTTTTCTATTATGTACAAAGAACAACTGAGAACAACTCTCTCTTCTCCAAGCGAATTTGTGAAAAATTAACTTCTCTTCCAACTTGTCGAGATTCACTTTGCGCTCTCATCCGTTTCTTGATCGCAATCAAAATAATTGAGCAGTTACTTATGGGTCGATTGACGGTCAAACAATGTCGAACCTCTGTTGATGGTAAATGCACGACTCCTGTGCTACGCCGTTTTTCTCGGAGTTTCCGTCGATCGCGTTGCTGCTTCCCCTTGTTTATGTGCGTTGGCCTGTGCAAACAGGATACGACACTAAAGACACTAAAACCAGATTCAGAAAGTATATTAGGTAAATTTTTACGTAGAAGTCGGTGCGTTGTGTTTTGGTAGCTAATGAACACTCCAAGCGCGGCAATACAAAGTTCTCCTTTCTTGATTATATCAGGTTTTTCTTTTTTTTTTTTTTCTTTTTTCATGCGAGCTGGTTCACATGCGATCGCGACTTACATACCGGCCGGTCACGCGTTTGTCCTGCTTCCTTATTATGGGTTTGCTCTGCGGGTTCTCGTGCTCGGGCGGAAGCACGGAATTAGAGCTTGTGTCGTAGGCGCCTTGCGACTCCTCCACATCAGGCGTGTTCTCTGTTCAAATCACGAAAATAGAAAAACGTCACGTTGGAAGCAATTAAAAAGGAAGGATGAACCATTTGGTTAACACTCGGTTTCGTAAGTTGCTCTTTGGCATCATACGCCTTGTTATCAGACATTGAAGCTTGTGTTAGCCAATCAAAAAGATATTTCTCAAGTTTTCTACACTCTGGGAGGACGATAAGATATCTGCTTTTGATGAATTTTAAATAACCTACTTCGATAGATAAAAAACCTACTTTGAAAGCTTATGGAAGACACATCTCCCGTCCGCGGTGGTCCCACTCTGGCTCTGGCGGTCCTGATTCTGGACCGTCTTGACGTCAACTCGAAGTCGTTGTCGAAATCCTCCTGGCTGACGGAGCTGGACGCCATGCCGGTGATATCGCTGCAACGTAAAGAAAAACATTCGGCTCGTGATGCTTGCACCCGCGTGACATACACTCTGTGTGTGTGTGTGTGATGCAAAGAGAAAAAAATAAATCCTTACAAAAAATGCCTGGACATCTGAACAAAGGGTAGTAGGTTGTGACGTGCGATACCTGTGGAGATGATCGTCCCGTGTGTGTGCGGAGAGCGTGTTTGTTTGTTTGTTTTTTTTTTGTTTTGTTTTTAGCGCCTCGATATATTAGACTTATTGTGTCAGGACTCGTCTGAGAAAAAAGGGAAAAAGGACGAGAAGTCGAGAAGAAAGCTTTGAAGAAAAAACGAGTGAGTGAACTAAAAAAGAAAAAAAAAGAAATTACAGACAAAATAAAAGAGACGCAGGTAAAATGCAGACGAAGAGCGACGCGTTTATTATAAAAAAAATAAAAAAATAAAAAAAATAAAAAACAATCCCGTGAGAGAAACGTGCGATCGTGGAAGTCACCTGAAGAGACTCTCGTCGACTGCCGATCCGGTGACTCACTGGCGGCGATCCGAATGCGAGATTGACAGCTGTCAGCCGACGTGAACGACGACCATAAACATCGGCCGAAACGTGCGCATAGTTGTAAAGAGCGTGAGCCGCGAGATCGGCGAAGATATCGATCGTCGAGGGTGACCGCGAACGGCACTGGTGAATCGTCGGAGAACGGTCTTTAAATCCTCCGTGACGGATCGCGACTCGAGTATTGTCGTGGAATATGGGGAACGACTGTGGTGGTCAACAATCTGACGAACAACAGAGCCGCGACAACAGAACTGCTAGTTCTCTTTTCCCTTGTGTTCGCTGCGCTAATTCACCCCCTCTCCGCTTCTGGCGTGTGAACGCGATGCCTTGAGAACGTTAGGTGACAAACAACACGAGAACATGAAGAACACCGTGTTCGGAAAGCACTGGTGTGTGATGTATCGTCGAGGAGGTTGTGAGAAGGATCGAGTGAAATAAATGCGTTCGGAAAAAAACAAATTTACATATTGGCCGCGTCGTCCAGGTCTTTACGTATTTCAACGTTGGATAACCTGCGCGTGTTATTTGCACGTTCCCACTTAGCTGCGTTCGAAAACATCACTCGGGTGCACACAAACGTCATTTATCTTTTTTGTTCATTAGATATAAAACAAAGATAGAATGTGTTTGTGCGAACACGAGTGATGTTTTCGAACGCAGCCCTTGGCGATGACGACGGGCAACGACGGCGGAAACTTTCGATCGCTCGAGACTTCGCGTCCCGAGACAGTCTCGTGAAATATTCGGAATTTTGTTTAACAACTAATGAGTAATTAAAAGACACGTGGGGAACTTTTCACGCGGACGTTTTCGAAAATGAAATCGAGGAAACGCAAGGATGAGATGTGTAAAAAAAAGATATTTGATTTTGTATCGAAAAGAAAGCGCGTCGATGATGATCACTGTGGTACTTTATTTAGAAAAATATAACACACATAGAAAAATATAAAACATGAATAAAAAAAAGGATGCTTATATCTATTCGCATATGCTTTGTACATGTTTATGCTTTACACACGTTTTATTACATATTGTTTGTAGTCAAAAGTGAGGAGCACACGTAGACCCCACTTGGCAGTGTGTAACAAGATTCATTTAAAAACTCAAAAATGTATAACATATGTAATTCGATTGCGCCGATACAAAAATAAGACGAAAACTTTCGATAAGATTCATTAAAAAAAAAAAAAAAAAATACATTAAATCTATATTTTGCACAGAAAGTTACACATATATAAGTCGAAAAACAACGTATAAAATTGAACATAGAAAATAGTGACATGTGTATTTTTTAAATCTTTATTTTTAACAGATAGTAATTTTTTTTTTTTTTATAATTTTCTGCAATGAGAACTTGCGTGAGAATTTTTTTACGAGAACCGCAGTAAAATCGCATATATTTATTATGCTTATTGCTTAATTTTGTTTCGTTGACTTATGCATTTATTCTCCAAATGATTCGGCTTGTTGCAACGGGGACATATTTTATTTATCGCCGGACACGCGGACGCGATGTGATCCTCACCGCAACGCGGACAATCTTTCACAAATGGATTGGTGCAGAACAATGAGAAGTGGTTCATCTTGCCGCACTTCTCGCAAGTTGCGCCGTGCGCGATACAACGCGACTGAAAATGACTCGTTCCGCACTTGGGACAATCGACCACGTATCGCGCCCTGCAGTTTTCCGCGAAATGATTGTATTCCTTACACTTGTCGCACTGTCGCCCGTAAGCCGGACATTGATTTCTCGCGTGGCGCGAACCGCAACGAACGCATTCCGTTTCGGCGGAGTGCATAAGCGGAGACGTGTTCATTAGTTCCTCGTACTGTTTCCAAAACAACGTGATCTGGTGAAGATCCTGCTGTTGCAAATACGACAGCAAGTTCTTTCCTTTGGACCGAACGAAAGCTACGGCTCTTCCCGTGAACTTGATGCTCGTGATGTCCCGCACAAGTTTCTCCTTCACGATGCTGACAGGATCGTTGTGATTGCTCGCGATCGCAAGAAGCTACGAAGAAACGTATCAAAAAAGAAATTCAACGAGTCGCTCTTTTGCGTAAAAAAAAAAAGCAAAAGTTTTGGAAATCTCAGGCAGCTCACCGTCAAGCTATCAATGTACTGATCGACGCTCTCGTTGTTTTGCTTTTTCCTCGATCCGAAAATAAAGTACACGTCTAAATCACGCAACAGCAATTCAAAATCTTGCGCTTGACTGCCACTTCGATGATAGACCTTTGTCGCCGCCCGGTCTCCCGCTGGTCCGATCACCATCCATAAGATGTGGATCCATTGTTTCTTATACACTCGCTCTTTCTCAAGAAAAGACAAGAGCTTCAGCTTCCACACGTTCCAATTTCTGCCCAAATCCTTTTCCGCCTCTTCGACCAACGGAGAAAAATCTTTGAGTTTCTTGTATATGTCCGATGCGAATATCATCGTACTATCTGCTATATAATATATATATATAATATTATATATATAACATAATATATATTTATACAAAAAATAACAATGTATTTAAATTGCGTATCGTAAAAAAAGAAACAAGATTTTTAAACAATGTTTGTATAAATTTACCCATTTTGTTATTCGATATTTTCCTTACTTCGCTTCCCTTCAAAATATCAAACTCGAGCACCGTCGTAAAACGAGATAGTCTCTTTGCGAAGTGTCAGAAATGCTGACGTATAAATCTCTTTTTCTGTGTGCGGATGTATGGATTATTACGAGCACGTGCAAATATCGTATACACACCAACACACTTTTTTCGATTCCTGCACAGCGTCCTAAAAACTGTACGCAACTTTTTTTACAATCTGTATATTACGATTTTACGCGCGTTTTCTTTATTATTTCTGTTTTTGCGTGAAAAATTTTTTATCACTCGCAATCGACACGCACTGTCATTTATAACTTTGTGACATTGCTTCTTTGACGTTGGTACGAAGCGGCGAGATATTTAAGATATCGATAAAAAAATCCTTTGTGACATTACTAATAGTTTTTCAAACAGGCGAGATGCGAAACATCGATAAGAAATCCCTTTGTCGAAACAAATCGGTCGATTTAGCGTTTGCAACGCAATTTTCTTGCAACGCACTTCTCCGTGCGTCAGTTTCACTGCGTAGACTGAAGCTTATACCGACCGAACAAAGACGATCTCGACCGGACCGAGGAGATTGACGATTTCAAGCAGCGTTGCCATATTATATCGATATATGCAATACTATATGAGATTAGATAAGTGGAAACAATTACTAAGCTGATGTATAAAAACATAGATAATGTTACATCGATAAGATATCTTAAAACTTTTTTTTCAACGAGCTTCGAGTGCAAAAAGAAATGCGTGCGAGCTGAAAAAAATCTCGTGTCACTATACTTGTCTCATGACAATCCGCGATTTACATCCTGCGTTTATTATTTACGAAACAACGATATTACGATAACGTCACACGTATATTACAGATCTTCTGATCATTTTGCGATTCGTCACACGTTGAGCAAAAAAAATCAACATCAACTCATCAACGTACAGAAAGAATTTCCTCTTCTTGTTTTTCACTGTTCGATACACGGTTACACTGTGACAGTTGCTTACTGTTTGTCGTAATAATACGGTAACTGCGACTGACGACGATCGCTTGTCGTCCGCGGTTTTTTTCTTTTTTTTTCTCGTACCAAGATAAACCTTGACAAGATATGCCTGAGCGGAGTTTCTTAGCAGAATGAGATGACTGTCATCTCAAAACAATGTTTTGCGCCCTATGAGTACAGCAAAATTGTTACTTTCATGATTTTTATACTGTATGTATATACATGTACGTTTTTTCTTGCAAGCACTTTGACACTTCACGTACATACGTTTTGGACTTGAGATGCAAGATAATGTGTGTCAATTGTCTTGAAAAATCAGCTACATATTCCACTAAGATCCTTACATACGTAGAGATATTTAGTCAAAAATTGAACAC
>QVOB01004554.1:0-34597 GCA_014839585.1 Pseudomyrmex concolor | reverse complement strand
TCAATTCAGTTCTTTTTCCCCCAAGTTATCTTGCCCATTCGAAACAGCTGCCTGTCTCATTTCCAAACGCTAATGTCGCGCTATTTTGCATCAGGTTGCGCGAAACGCGCGCAAAATTTTGTCTTCTTCGGTTTTGATTAAACGCGTCCGGTTTAAGAACGCGATTTGAGTAATAATCGTAATGACGAAGAAATGCTCGTTTCTTATCGAGATAGAAATTTTACGCGGACTTCCCCTCTCGACGAAGAGATCCTCCGGGGAACTCGATGCCTTATCCGTGCTCGGCTTACTTACTGATAATCCGGCCGAATCGACTCTCGTGCGCATTTAATTTAGTTTGTCTTTTCTTTTTCTATCTTTCTTTTTCTTTAGTTTTATTATAGTTTTTTTAGTTTTATTATATTTTTAGTTTTTTAGTGTTATTATATTTTTATTATTTTTATTCTTCTGTCTCTTATCATATTTACTGTCAATCTTGGTCCTAGCGCTCTTATATTTCATACCTATTAACTATATGTTTTTTACATAATTGTTTACGTCTGCTCTCAGAGTTTCTAAACGACATTTATTATTACTCTAGGAAGCGGTTTTTTCACTCCATATAAGTTGATCTATCTATCTATCTCATATTTTCTCTCTTTCTGTCTTTGTCTCTTTCTCTCTGTCTCTGTTTGTCATCTTCCCCGGTTCTGAAGGCAAGAGTTACCTAAGCAAGGAGACTGCGTTGTCTGGCAATCGCGAACAATAACAAATTCGTGAATTGTTCGTCGGTTTGGCGTACAATCGATATCGAGAATCAAGGTATTGTCGGTGCGCTTCAAGGTTTACCCATCGCTCGTAGTGTATCCTTTCACGAACAATCGATCGGATCTGAGAGAGAGAGATATATATATATGTACGCGAGCGGATCGCGAGGGGTCCATCTGCGCGCGAGCTTGGAGCCGTTCCGAACTTCCAAATGGAAGTGTCGGTCGACGTGAGAGAGACGGATCTCTTCTTTCGATGACTTAATTCGTTTTGACGTCGCAGTTTAAACCACCCCGATCCGTCTCCTTTCTTCTTCTCTTCCGAACGACAAACGGTTCTTTCTTGCTCTCACTGTTATTTAGCGTTGCTGAATTACGAACGTTGTGCACTTCGGGCACACAACGCAGATGTCAGATCTCGCGATAACGCCGGGCCGATGCAACTGGCTCTTTGGATACATGAATAAATGAATATTTATATTTCGATAGTAGGCCTGATTTTTCCGTTTAAATGTCTTTTTGCGCCACCGCATAAATGAAAAAAATGACATAATCGAACATATGACCACATGGTTAGACGCGTCTTGACGAGCTCTAGGAGTATTTACATATATTATATGTAGTATATCAGATCTCTCTGTTTTATTAACATTGGAAATATATAAAATGAAATCGAGAGTGTGCGAATGAGATCACATCAGCTGATCGATGCTTAAATAACACGTTTGTTTAGAAAACTTTACAAAAACATGTCAGATGAGAGTTTTAGGAACGTAATTCGCACACAGAATCGAAACGCACCGTGCGGTGCGTTGTATCTGTTTCGGCGTTCAATATGGCGAGTAATACGATCCACGCGCTATTTGCCCTCTAATCAGAAAATCTAACGTATATAATCTTGGACTCTGCAAACTCTGCAGTAAGTGTAAACTGCAGAGAGTGCGAATCAGCTACGCGCGATAAAATCTAAATTGCCGCGTTCACCCTACGGTCGATAAAGATAAGGATCGCAATAATGGTTATTACAACGTAACTGTGAATTAAACTTGACCATATGTGAGACCTTTAATTTGATTCGTATATCGCTAATATCATTTTAAAGGGTATTTATTTATTTTGATCGCGTAGACGCAAGAGTAACGTGTTTTCTAAAATAACTTACAAAATTAGAAAGTTGATGCTTCGACGAAACTTTTCGCGACCTCGATTCTCGTCTCGAGACCTCTCATCATATTTAATAAATATTGAAAAGTGCGCGCGTGGTGTAAAATACTCAAATATCGCATAAATAATTCTATAAGTAATACTTAAATAGTTCCCAAGACGCCCGCGCGCGGGAAAAGTTGAGGGAAAACGTTCTTTAAAAAAAAAAAAAAAAAAAAAACAAAGGTTATTAAAACTTTATTCAATAATTGAAATGTCTCTTTCTAATTAAAGTTATCGTTTATCTCCTCAAATTTCATTTATTAAAAGCGATATAACAGGGAGAGCTCGGAAGTTATCAATTTAACGTCAGATGTCTATTAATCTTAGTGATCGATGTTTATACCTCGCGTAGAAATCATTAGTGTGATACGTAAATAAACATTGTTACGTACGTTAATTGTTATCATAGATTTATTATTTTATTATAAAGGTTCGAAATTTTCAGACTCACGTTTTGGACTTTTATCCAGTGGAAATCTAAATACTATGATTGTTGGTAACAAATTTTTCAAACGTTTATATAAATTTTACATGTATTATATATTTATTATATTATACATAATTAAATTTTACGTAGTATGTATATTGCCAATTCACCAAAGATAATTTAAGATAAGATCGATACTGAACTATATCAGAGAACCGCGTAAATTGATTAATTGTATAAAAAAGTAATTGGAGTTGTAGTTAATTTATTGTTTTTCTTCATTGGCTTGCTGAGAAAAATAGTATTCAAAGCGAAGCCAAACAATCCTCGCAATTTCTCACAGTTTCGGTCGCCGTGTCACAATAAGGTTGCACGAACGATTAACGTTCTGTCACAACAAGAAAGCGCGCGTTTCTGTTCTTGGACAATTAATGCCATCTCTTTTGAGGTTTCTTCGTCGGGCTTTGTCGTGCCCTTTTTCTAGGTCGTGCCTCTCTCGTCACGTGACGAGAGTAGAATTGCCTCGAGGGACGAAAGGGAGTCGCTGCGCGTCGTCAAATGTCAACCCGTGAGCGCAGCCACTCGAGTTACTCAAAAGAGAAATATGAATCTGGAGATGCAGTCGCGAAAGGTCCGCATATAAAAAAAAATGTCGTCGCAGATTCCCAGCAGTTCAATACATATATAACTGTTTCGACCAACGGTCTCGACAAATAATTATGAAAGCAGAAGAAATCTTTTATCACATGTTAATCCGCAATAAGATACATATAATTTTCCTTTTTTTTGTAGTTATATTTGTTGACTTTTTTTTACTACGAGTAGTTCAGAAAAAAATAAAACAAATTACGCGCGTGTTGTTTAAACTTTATATAAGACACTTTGCTTTGAAATTACCACCACAATGTGATAAATCGATACTCGATAGAATCTTGGCAATCCCGAGACACACACATATTGCCAATTGTGGAAAATTACACCGAGCTTACTTTCCGTGCTTGGCAATTTCTATGCGATGCGCCAGTTTCTGAAATTACTAGAGCTTTACCGAGAGATAGAAAATGTCGGAGCGAGAAAACTGCGAGGAGGATACAACTTCGCGTCTCCGGCAAGAAAAAAGTACAAACCAGATGTGAAAATAAAATATGATGAGATGCACTTTAGTGGAAGGAAGTTCAAAATCAATAAAAGTCGACGGATCCTGTCAAACTGATTCTGCAAAAGCTCCGCCAAATGTAAGAGCTGTGCGTTTGCACAGAACTCACAACTCATCATCGATCGGGTTTTAGGTACACACTGTGTCTCAAACACAAACACACACATAGCTTTTTTTATCTAGTATATAGCTCCTCTTATCCAGTGGAAAGCAAATCAAATAAAAGATTTTATCAATGCGTCAAAATGTTAAAATTTAACTATCGAGATGTACTAAATAAAATTAAAGCACATTAAGAAAAATTATATTGTAAAAATTAGTTAAATTTTGTCTTTTAAATCCTTTGCATTTTGTGTAAATTAAATTTTTAGATTTTTACGAGAGTAAATAATTCGTATTGTAATTCTGGAACATCATGTATATGACGCAGAGACAACTTTGGCGCTGTTTAAATTCGGATGAAGACACACACACATACACATTGTTGAGGGCTCTTTCGCGCGTTTACGCGGATACTTGGCGGTAGCGCATTTACATTTAAATAAAATTCCATATTTTCGCGTACACAATCGTCGTCTGCAGACAATCCGACGGTTGCGTGTGAAGAATTTACTCGAATAAACTATATATATCTTTTGTTGCAACAAAATCTATAAAATTTAGAAAAAGCCGCGCATAAAATGATAAAAAAAATATTTCGGAAAAAATTATATAATAAAATTTAGCATTTACAATATCAATGTAATTTAATCATTTTCTTATCACTATATGTGATAGAAGAAACATTCTGTTCTCTCTCTCTCTCTGTAACAGAAATATCAAATTACATTTATGCGCAAAGACAAATGTTATAATTTATTAGTACGCAAACTCAAGCTGTATGTATTTTTTTTGTTACAGTCCGACGTTAATTAATGACTTCAATGAAGAGCGATGTTG
Source organism: Pseudomyrmex concolor (assembly GCA_014839585.1). Lineage (NCBI taxonomy): Eukaryota > Metazoa > Arthropoda > Insecta > Hymenoptera > Formicidae > Pseudomyrmex > Pseudomyrmex concolor. Next base: position 30,123 of record QVOB01004554.1, on the reverse strand, counting down.
CATTGCGTGTAGATCTCGAACCGTGTGTACAATTTCCTAATCCGGAAGCTGCATTGTTTGTTAATATATTGGAGAGGTATCGCTAGCTGATCACTTTGTCTCGTGACTGTATTGCGTTGGTATTGTTGGCTACTGTATAGGAAGCTAATAGCAATTCGGATGCAGGAAGCTATGGCGGAATGATGCGTTTACTAGTAGGCAGTCTAAATTAATAGGAGCGATATTCCTCGAGATATTCGAAATATTTATTCATAAGTCCAACATAATTTTATGATAAAAGTCATTTTTCTCTCTCTCTCTCTCTCTTTCTTTATACATTAAATTTTATTGCAACATTTTTATGTAATTATATTATGAGTTTTTTATTATATGAAAACTTCAAAAGCATAAAAAAATGTTTCGACTGCACGAAAACATCGATAGAAAACTCATATTGTTCATTTGACATTAAAGTTAACAACAGAATCGAGAACTAATGAAACAAAATAACGTTTCAGATAAATTGCAAACGTCACATCTTTATATATATACATATAAACACGCGATCGCACAATAAATAAATAGACAAAAGAGCAAGTGCTCGGCAAAATTATAAACCTAATCAAGAGATGTTAAAATAATTCGCGTCGTATATTTCGCGTGTTGTTTTAAATACATATATTCACTTTGTAATTTTCCAACGAAGAGAAATGAGAACCGCGTAATTTTATACCGTCGATCAAATGAATTAATCACGTCGTTAATCGCTGATGACTCTTTGTGCGTACCTTTGTGCATACCTTTAATATAGTATCAATTTTCTGCTCGTGACAATATCAAACACATGGTATCGCAATGTATGGTACACGTAATCAAAATATTTTTTTTACAAATATATCGCAACAAAAAGAGATCAGAGTGAAAAATAATAATGACGCACTAGTTTTGCGAACTATTCTTTTGGCCGATAAGAACCTCAAACGCGTAGGTGTTGTTACACGTTCAAAAAAAAACAAAAAAAAAAAAAAAACAAAAACTACTTTCGAATACAATCTCGATCAATTTATTCTAGCAGACATTTCGACTTTGACCTAGATCTTCATCTACAAAACGAATTATATTTCAAAGCAGAAGGGAGGAAAAAATTGAGACACAGATGTCACACACTTTATACCATGTAGACATTTTATATTTTCAGTACTCGGCGGTCACGTTATAAATAGATCATATAATACATATATATGTGTATATAATATTATATTTATACATATACACAAAATATATATTAATGAGTCCATCATACCGGTTTACAGTCACTTTGTTTACAATATACCTATAAATGTACTCGTACGGTTATCATTCGTTTTACAACCTTGATATAATTCTACGGGGATATATATAGTACGTGTGTTATATTATACGTTACACCTTAAAATTAAGCTCTATGTTGTATATCATACAAATTTTTTGTGTGAGAGTGTATGTGTGTGTGTGTACATGCGCCGGCATTGCTCGATTGTTCGGTTGCGTTCTCCGTCAGTTTTTAAACGTCCACACGGGAACATTACACGTTTTCGTTCCGACTGTTTGTGTTATCGTAAGTATTGTATTTTGCAAGCACAACGCGTCCATCCACAGATAACGACAATAACATTTTTCACTTCCATCCACGCACACATTGATCTTGTTTCTCTTTTGCGCGTTTCCTCGATGTATTTTATTCGAAACTATTTGTTTGTGATACTTATTATATTACAAAAGATAAACTTGAAAAAGCGGTATCGCAAAAGTGACGCGATGATAATAATAATTATACAAAATTAATCATCATATTTTTCTCTCTTTTTGTTTAAAAACACATATGTGTCCCGTTTTATCTCAACGGAGGTAACAAATGAGTGTCAAAGTACCGTAAATATATTTCAGCATTTGCGAAACACAGGATGTTATCCGCTAATAAATTCGGCGAATGTTATTCCGAGAAAGCCGAGAAGCGTTAGCTTGTAATTATGGAAATATGCGGAGTGCATAGCCGGGGGGAGAGAGAAATACCGAATAATTAGAGCGACGACGAAGATCGCGCGGACGGGAGGAAAGGTTGCTGGGGTGCGTTTGCACCTCTATTTTCGTTTAAACGGAAACGTATGTATCTACTATGCGCTGCGGATTTCGTGCGCGGCGCATTTAATGTAATAATATATATATTCGCGCGGTAAGTTACACATACATTTTCGCGAAATTATATATATTCGCTGATAGTTCGGAAAGATTTTCAATTTGCTGCCTCAATGCTTGACACTCGATAAATGTCGTCGTTAGTAACGCGGAACGGGACAAAAAGCCGGAACGTGCTTTCGGGAGAAACGTTCCTTTGCACGCGGCGATGAGCTCTTCGGGGCTCGTTACAGGCAGTAATCGACGATCATCGCGTTCCCGTGTAAATCGGTTGGTTCCGAATCGCGCAAAGATGCGAGCAGAATCGTTCTTTTCCTTTCCAGTTCAGTTTAAATCGCGACGCGATTTTTCGGAACTCCCTCCTACACGATCGCGCGCAAATCGCGAAAACCGTCTGCAACCACTTTGCTCTATAAAAGATACTTTTTGGTCCATATCTTCGTCGCTCATTTAGCGTTTTCTAAATGCATTTTCTTTCGTGTCTAAAAGAGACACAAACTCGCGAAACGGTCCGCAGTCACGATTAGCGCTAAATGTGCGACGAGAATTGGAGCGCGTTTAATAATGATTCGCAACGCGTGTGTTAATTCAACGGCTTTGGCTATTCTTTTAAAGCGATATGTCGTGATCGTATGAGACTCGAATACATAGTAGTGTTATTGTGTTAATCCTCAAACGATTGCGCACCGATCGAGAAACGTTCGGGCGCGTATTCTAAATTCTTCGTATAGAGATCGTTGCAATATTATGTATATATATCATGTATGTATATATATCACTACAAAATTATACAATATGACGATTATACGCTGTGCGGGTGAAAATTTAGCAGCTGTTCGGATTCCGGCGACTTCTTTGTGTCCAAAGTTGTTTTTTAATGATTCTATATTAAAACCCACATTAAATATACATATTTAGTATTTTTTTTTTTTTTTTTTTTTTTTTTTTTTTTTTTTTTTACGTGAGAGTCATAAAACGTGCGAATAGAATCCGCGCCGCTAAGTTTTTCCCCCGCTCATGACTTATATTCGTAATGGCTATAATTAGGCGTTTATAGAGCATTTATTCTAATGCTGCACATACACATGACTTATTCGATTACGAGAATACAAGAGGTGTCGTACATGTGTTTCCATAGCGTGAGATTTATGTTGAGTGTGATTCAAAGCTGTGATTGGACCCTTGAAGTCTTTGTGTGTGTAGTATATAGAGGGTATGAGCTGATCGAGCCGCGCGGGATTGGTATTACGGCGATCGGATCCGGTGAAGAGGGAGAGACATCGGGCAACGAAGGGCTCTCTTCGTGTACAAGAAAATCGCATCGACATATGCGGTCGAGTCAACGAGCACTGGTGGTTTGGTACAACGCTTGTCCGATTGTCTATTTTCGTCGGACGCGCAGTTTCTCGTTATTACAGGGACAACTATATCGCGAACAACTGATGCAACAACAAAACAACAACAAAATCGATATCAAACAAGGTTTACGCCTGTTCGGTTCGCTCGTTGTATACCACTCTGTGTTATTTTACGGAGTAATAGTTCCGACACACGGATAATACATGTATGTAAATCATCAAAACCCATTTTGCTAGTAATTCTCGTTAATAACTTTCCTATACGTCGTAATGAATTTGATTGGGAAGCGACGTAGCAGTAGTAATAACAATTGTCATGATACTAATTTGCGAAGCTGATTAGAAATGCAAACTTAATTTTCCGATAATTCTACTTCGCGTTTATCCCTCGTTTTTAAACAAACATATTTTATTAACAGCGCAATTATTCGTTTGATAATTTTGTTTTTTTTTTTTTATTAAATTCGGAATGGCTTAGAGATAACTCGTTCGGAAATTGAAATCGACCCTTCGTTGCTAATTCGCGGGTTTTTTCCCGCGATGAATAATCCTTAGCGGAAAAATGACAATGGGACGTATCGTTCTTCGCGCGCTTCGATGAGCGAGAGATTGTTCAACGCGCACACGTTGGTTTCATTTCACGGCGATTGATGCGATCTCTTTTCCGATGGAAAAATTGATTATACGTAACGGTGCGGCGTGATGGGCATGAACGAACGCATTCGCTGCTGAAGTGCAGTCGATGCTTAAACAAGCACCGACTTCGACACACACAGTTGCGTAATAATAGAATTATCGCGCGAGTTTGTGTCTGGCTGCGCAAGGCACGTGCCAATTGCAGCGAGAGACTTTTTGCGGAAGAAGCGAAGTTCGAAACTGAAAATTTTCTTCTCTTCTTGACATTTGTACGCATCCCCGAAACGGAGGAATGCACTTCTTTTTGTTGTTTTTTTTTTTTTTTCACACTTGTCACTTTGCAACAAATTAATCTCTTTAGAATTCTCTCTCGGTGAGAAATTAAAATTATTTCACACGGTATTTAACACTCATATATAAATTTAAATGTACAAATTTAACAGATCTCGCTCTATATGAGACAATATATGTACGCGTTGTGTAACAGTTCTGTCTAGAATTTTTTGTTAAAAAGATAATCTTCTTAAAAATATAAACGGATAAAATTTTGAAAAACTATCATCGCTGATTGCGCCTGATTAATATATAATATATATTTATACATATATATGTAATTTTCGACGTAGTGTGTGTTGTGTAATAACACATACACATTATCATTTTCTCTCTGATATATATGTATGTAAACGTTTCGAAACTTGGCGAACTCATGGACGCGATTTATGACTCCTGTGATTCACCACGTAGCAACACTCGTTGTAATGTAACAAGAGTATCGAAGAAGATACTAGATTGTAACTACGGAATTGGACCGAAGCGACCAACCATAAGTTTTATATTCCGACAGGGGACGAAAACGATGTATAGAAAAATTACGATGTGCACGAGACGTCTCGTTTCGCGCTGCGAAAACTCTCTGGTTTCTCTGGGGAGCCGAACGAGATCGATCTGCGTGGCGATTTTCTGTGTGTGTTTAAACTCTACGTTAAAGCCTGGACCACAATTCGCGCGACTTGGCGCGTGCAAATAATCCTAACAGCTAAAAACACGTATGTATCGCTAAAAACACGTAGCGCACACGTACGTAGTTTGTCCGACGGCAATATACATGTCGAAACGCCGCGTCTAGTAATTCGGCGGCGGGAAGGGACAGAAAGGAGAAGGTGTTAGGAATCGAATACCGATATACCCGTTAATATCGATATTCGGATTCATTCGGCGGATTTTACTCGGCTAATAAGATTAAATATCATTGATATCGTATCGCATTTCGACCATTTGTGTTATCGTTAACGCTAATTTTATCGTTTCCGCGCGCGCGAGCTTGTCGGTTCGAAGTACTACGAGCTAAACGATCAAACAAACGCGCGATGCTTTCAGCAACGTTTAATCAGCGCCGAAAATGAGCTTCTCTGTGATTATTATGTGGAAAATCAACGAGATAAACTAATGAATCGCAGACGCGAAAGATCCAACCGAAAAACACGCGCTCATTAACAACAACAAGCGTCCGTTCGGGAATCGCGATTCGCAATTAAAACACAGCGGACGCATTGCGAGAGAGAGTTTGCGCGTCCAGTACAAAAATAAATAAACTATCTATTTTTCTAGAAAAATTTAACGACACATCTCTTAACAGTACAATAAATAATGTGATTATTAATCGATGATGTTACATCTCTTGACGTGTTTATATCTAAACAAAGTTGAGTCGAGAGAAGAGAACCGTGATTTCGAGATCGAAATTCGCGTTTTATCTTGAGTGTCCGAAATATTGCTCGCTTGATATAATTTATATTGTATTCGCGAACACCAAGATGTCTTACACATACGCGCATATATACACACGCGCAAACACACGCAAAGTTTCACTACTGACTTGTCCTCGAGTACAAACTTATTCGCACACTTGTCGCGATGAAACATCTATCATCTCTCTTTCAAGATTTATCGCGTCGTGCGACTCGCATATTCTTATGAATTATCAGCGATTGTGTTAGGCATTGTAACAAACTAATTCCTATCCTTCCCTCTCCAGGGGAGGACAGGAAAAAAATGCGTATACGCTGCGAACCGGCGGAAATGAAAATCAGATCACTCTGTTTCTCATTGCAAGATTCAATCGATCAATTGCCGCAGGGAATTATCCCGAGCGGAAATAAATGCTTTCGCGATTTTTCGTCGATTTCTTCTGCCGTGAAAATTGCGAATTCTTTTTCGCTTCTCTTTGGAAGGATATTCCATTTTGTTCTAACGATTTTCGACGGACGCACACGACGATAAACGTGAAAAACATTTTTTGCATAAAAAAACCGCTGTGTTTGCGCTGCGGTTTTACATTTATTTTTTTTTCTTAAATGTTTTACAATATTGCTAATTAATTAGAGGGAAATAAATATCTGAGAGTCAAAGGGCCGTACTGCCGGCGTTATCATTACTGCCGGCATTATATCACTCGCAACCGCATTCACGCACGCATGCATGCATGCGACTCAATGACGTCGAACGTGAATGGCGTTGACGATAACCTAGATAGTTAATCATCACACACGCAGAACGAACATACACACACACGGGACGCACATTATGTACAAAGGACGCGCGCTCTCCGAACTACACACGATCAATTATCCTTATACGAACAATCTCGCTGAAACTCGCGATTGATCGAGCTACCTATATCAAGAATAAATCGCGGACGGGTCAGTGGTCATTTCCCCACGACTCGTTGTTAAACACTAGCTGCTTTATTTTTTTTTTCTCCAATATTCGTTGAACGTTTGTACGTTTGTTAGCTTGAGAACGCTCTTTTCGCGCAACGATTTGCATTTTTTGTACGCGCAAATATTTCTGTACGAGGCAAATAATAATAATGAATAATGTATTTCAAAACAACTGCGTTTTCATATTCTTTCGTTATTGCAACGTACTATTATTTTTTAATTGTGTGCTTTTGCGCGTGTCAAATACATTCGGTTTTTTGAAAATTGTCGATTGCCAACACATGGTTCGCATGATTTGAAGGCATTGCGAAAAAATAACGATAATCGACGAACACGGTCGCGTAAATGAGCAACGAGTGCGGCGTATACTCGATTCATCCTCCTTTCCTATTTAGGAAACCTCACCGATCGATCGTGCAAAAATTTCTTGTTAGCAAAATGAAATGTGTGCCAGTAGATAAATTGAAAGCAATGCGTAAAAAAAGGATTTATCGAAAAACTTCATCGCACTCAGGCTCTCCGGTTGGCTCTCGTGTGGTTGGCCTCGAGTTGTTTTCTCATCTACAGAAATGTTTGTACTGTTAAAACCTTTGAAAAAATTTTAGTTTACGCAGTTCTTGACACAATATGTTAAAATTATTTAAATTGCATTCGAAACAGTTTTAAATCGAACCTTATGGTTTAGATAGATTTTATTTGACTGAAGTTCTACTGTTGTATCGCTAGACAAAAAACGGCACAAACCGACGATATATGTGTGCACATAAGCGGTTTACGTGCACGATAAATATGTAAACCTCTGTATCGATCCGCATCTTTTCTCCCTTCTCTCTGTTTCCCATCAACAATTTCCGTCTCGCGACTTTCGACGTCGGCGATTAAATGCCGCAAAGTCTAGAACAATCGTTCTGAATTTTTGCTGCTAAAAAGTCAATGTGCAATTGGCGATCGCTGCACAGAAATAGCCCTTGTAATTGCAGTTGACCGATATGGAATTCCTGTTGCGCATTCGCTGTCGAACTGTCACTTTGACACGTGTAACTTTTTTTTTTTCTATCCGAAGCTTTCGTTCGCGTCGAACGTGATGTCACGCGATCCGGAGTAATAAGAACATTTGTCATTTGTGTTGTACGTTAAGAGCACACGCAATAAAATCATAAATAAATATTATCTGAATAACGAAAAGAAAAAGAAGTCGCAAATGATCGGTCGTTAATACACAATATTGCGATGATAAAAATTTGTACGTACTCGTAATAGATAAATAATAAATGTGTGCTTATAATACACATATTGAGTTGCCGCATGAAAAATTTGAAGATTTTCACGTCAACTTTGTTACATGTAAACATATTTCGCGTTTGGAATTAGGTCAGCAAATTTAAAACTTTTCAGAAGTTGACCGCCTATTGCGTGTGTGTACGTGTGTATCGTGGATGAATGTATATATTACGAGTGCGTGTATGTATGTGTGTGTGTGTTTCTGGTCATGATATGATTTATATCCGTAGCTGTCACGTAGTGACTGTGACATTATCGTTGTTTTTATGAAACCGACGCGCGATAAAGTTCACATTTTCTATAGAAGTTCCAATTTAACTGTCGTCTGTTATAATTTTATTTCGAAAATGACTTTTTCACCGGTGTCTAACACGGCGCGCGAGGTGTTACACACCACAGTGTATTGTCAGAACTTTGTCTTCTCGCGGGAAATAGAGCGTATTACTTTCCGCACAGAAGAAGAGTAGCGGAAATTCGAACTCGTCTGATATTTTAAAGCAAGCGAACCATGTTTTCGATTTTATTTATTTATTTTTTTTTTTGGAAACGCAGCATACAAATCAGAATAAATATACCTGTTGAAGAGTGACGATATTGTCAGTTACTGTATATTTTCAGAATACATGCAACTATTCTGGTTTTATAAATATTACTTAAATTATATTTGACACAGCAATTATAACGCACACATATAAAAAAGTACAAGTAGTGGAAAAGTAATGGAAAAGCGTATTCTCGTCAAAAAAAAAAAAAAAAAAAAAAGAGAGAAATGACAAGTAATACGGAAATATATCGTAAAAGGGACGTTTTTGTTTTGCCAGCGAAGATTTATTTTACGTTTACGTGTACTGAGACGAGAGCTACAACCTTAATTACACAATTCCCATCGTATTTATTTTATTCGTATAGTCAATAAAATGTGGACCCGTTTTCGAACCAGTCGCAAGTGCAAACACAAGAACGATAGATTTTATATATGTATATATATATGTATGTGTTAAAGCATGAAATTAACGACAATTAAAAATGCTTGAGAGTTCACATACATCGCTTATCGCTGCATTTGGTCAGATTTTTATCGGAGGAATTGCTCTTACTTTTTCGTATGAGTATATCTATATTTACAAGCGCAATGTAGGTTACGTCATGCAGATGAATACCTTTTTTTGTTGTCTCAACAAGTTCTCTTCCGCTCGTCTGACCGGATGTACTGACCGATATAGAAATATACGGACTGTAGAAATACAATGAACGAATATATAATTTAATGTATTAAATCTTTAGTAAACGTTTATTTATTTATTTTTTTTTTAACTTGCTTTACTTGTGCGCGTAAAAATAACGCAAAAGACAAAACCGCGATAAAAATTAATAAACAAAATACGTCAAAATAAATATGTACATTTATACACACAACATTTACATGTGTGTGCTTCTCTGTAAAAATTTACTATTCACATTTCGCGGAACTAGCAAAATTCGCGCGATCTCGAACAAACTCTGCTGATTTGTGTTGATTTAATTGACGCGTTATTCTTATTATTCTTCTTTTCTCTCTTTCTCTCTTCGTCGTGTGTTTTTTCTTTTTCTTTTGATTACGTTTTGTGCGAAAGAGCATCGAGGCGCAATCGGTCGCGTTGTAATCGCAAAAGGACGTCTGGATCGAAAATGTCCTTGCCTCAGGATGCGTGCGTAACGCGCACATCCATACGGCGAATATATCGACGAAATAAAATAGAAGTATTCAATAAGTTGATTGAAGTATTCAAGGTTTTTACAAATGTTCCTCTCGTTGCTAATTTAGATTTTAGTAACAGCAAATCGTATAATTTGAAGAATAGTTTAAACGTTATCATAAATTTCTGTTTTTATAATTTAATAACATATATTTTGTAAACATATGTATATACTTAATATTATTTGTATAACATCTTGTTAAAGTTAGACGAATAATAATTTTCACGCACTCACGCACGCACGCATGCACGCACACACGCACACATAACAGCAGAATTTTCTACGTAGTACAAGCTTTGCGGACAGAAAGGGTCGCAGAGTGAGTCGTGCATTTTTACTTGCAACCCGCTCACTGACCCACTTTTGCTCAATTTAATCGGCTTTTTGGTCGCCTTATCACATCTTATTTGAGACCGAGGTTTTTTAACTCGACTCGCCCTAGTACCTTGTTCGTCCCTACGGTTCTCATCTATGAAATTAGCGGAATCGATGTGTGTGGCATTTTCTCCCCCGCGCGATATCGAGAGAAAACTAACTTTTGCGCTCTTTGTCATGCAAATGATCTCTTTTGTTCTTCGGATAACCAAAAAAACAATATTCAGGTGCTAGAAAGAAGTTTTCTTTTTTTTATTTTATTTTTTTTTTTTTTTTTTAGCGTTTGAAACGAAAGAAAGATACGACGCGGGAAGAACATGCGTCTATTGAATCTGTAATCGGTTCTTTCCGTCTATTATTCGTTGAAAAACGAAGAAATTACGCTACTCTTGTGCGAATGATGACGCAATAATCATTTTATCTTTATATTGCATCTCGTGGAATATTTAAGAACGAACGTTTGATGTTTTTATATAACGTTAATATAAAAAAAAAAAAAAACAAAAAAAAGTAAAGCGTACGTGCGTGGAAGTACGCATCTGTGTAGAAAAGTGTGTAAAAAAATTTTTATAACAGAATATTTCCAGATACGGTTGAAAAGAGTTTTATTTTGCATCCCGAACTATTCGATCACGCGCTGGTAGTACGAACGTACGCAGTTACTAATTGAACGCGCTTCGCGTTTTGCGCGCGACGTTCTCGCCATTTTGACATGTCGCATCGCTTTGACCGAAAGTTATGAAAAATAACGCGGTTGTTACGGCGGACGCGCAACCGCGCGGGAAATAAAATTGCGAAAAAATGTTTGTTCGTATGAAAGATAAAAATGTGTGGAACGCATTTGCAATATGAGTTTCTCCGCGCGGTAAAAAGAGAGCGTGTGTGTATGTACATATATTATTATATAATATATATGTATTATACATATACATATATATATATTATACAATGTATACATATATATACATTGTATAATTTCAAAAATTACCATATTTAATCTTGAAACAGACGAGAAGCGAGCTGAAAAGTGGATAATACAAGCTAAAAAAAAAAAAAAAACTAAATAACCCGCACTTTACGCTCTATTCTACGTTGAAGCACAGAGGTCTTAGTAAAATCTACTTACCTTCAGCTCGGCAGTTAATAACTATTGAGAGATAACGAGAAACGATCGGAAACCGCGACTCTTCGGCGAATTACAGCTGTACAGATTTTCCCGCGAACGAGAGTTACAATCCATATCTATCGCACGTGAACGAGTATTATTTCCATGAAAGAGAAAGAGAAAGAGAGAGAGAGAGAGAGAGAGAGAGAGGGAGAGAAAGAGAGAGAGAACATTGAATTAAAACGTCTCGGTATCACTTTTTGTCACTGAGAGGAACGCAGTCACTGTAACTATTTTCGCCAGACTTGATTCGATGAAGCAAGTTTTGCGCGTCTCCGGGGATTGGTGGCGGGACAGGAACGTGTCGTCGTCGTCGTCACCGTCGTAGTCGTCGCTTGATAAATCGATACATCCTGACTTCGTTTTTTCCTCGTGGTGGTTTTTCTCTCTCCGTCTTTTATATACAGACTCTCTCCGCGTTTCGGAAACAAGTAGCTCGAAATTTCCGCAAAGCTTCTTCGCGTTTTGGTAAACCGCAACTTTACAGAAAGAGCGATGGGCGGTATTTCCGTGAATTTTCTCCTCAAGTTTGCGCGATCTTCAAACCGGGTTTCGTCGTGGACGCTTGTTTCATGTGGCGCGTTTCACGCGGGGGCGGATTTGCGTGGGAATTAATGGAACTCGAACATCAGGTCACCCTCAACTGTCAAACAATCCTGCGGGATGCTTTTTATATAGAAACACATTTCAGGCGACTTTTCAGAGAAAATGGAAGAAGGAAGAGAACACGCGTTTTGTTTTTACATTTTTATTCCATTCTCTTCCCGCTGTAAGTCGGATGATGAAAACAGCAGAGGATAAACGAAAATGTTTTGTTTACCGGACGAATTAAGAAAATCGGAAGTTTTTTTTTTTTTTTTTTTTTTTTTTTTTTTTTTTTTTCAGAAGAAGGAAACACATCGCTCGACAATGTTAATTTCATTAAGCTGTTTACGTTACCTTCGAAAAATCGATATCCGAGTTTAATTGACGTGCGAAAGAAAAAGAGAAGAGCGCTTATTTACGAAGAGAGCGGCGAATCGGAATCTTCCGATACAATCCGGTGCTTCGTCTGGAGATCCCGAGAGGTTATCGATTTCTTCGCCAAATCGCGGCCTAATGCGACTTAAATCGAAACCACAGCGAGCTTCGGAAGGTGAAGAGAGAGGAAGAGCGTAATCCATCGGAAAATATTCTCTGTTTCCGAGACTGGTGCTCCATCCAGTATCATTCCTACAAGGTGGTCTTCGAGCAATTTTTTTTTTTTTTTTTTTTTTTTTTTCCATCCACCGGGTTTTCCTCCCGTCGTGCGTCAAATCCTATCGCCATGAAATTACACGAATTCTCTGTGCCAGATCTCTTACGCGTGCCAGATCTCTCTCTTTTTTCTTTTTTCCCTCTCTCCTTTCTTAATCGAAGACGACTGTACGCGAGAATTCGATGTTGACATTTTAATTCAATGCTGTCCGAGAGACAGAGAGCATTGATCGCGCGTTGCCGAGGAGAGAGATATTATTCATTTTCATCGAGCGACATAACGCTGTTTCAACATGTTGCGCGCATCGGAATATCCTTCTTTCCTCCGTTCCGCAAATTAATTGGAATAATTGAATCGTATCGCAATTACATGCTTCTTTGTAGATTGCACTGTCTCCCAGCGCTTTATCCGTCGACCGTTTAATTCCTCCGTGCGATCGATTCCGGATCCTTGCCGATATGCTTCCGACACGTGGATTTCCTCCTTGCGGAAAATGCGAGGGCCTTCATTCCCCGGGAGTGTCGCACGTGTTCGGGACCTCGATTATTCACGAAAGTGATGCACCTCAATTTCCGGCGGCGCTTTTCTCCTGCAACCTCGTTATTATATCCTTTTTCCATCCCTTTAGTCGCAATATTCCACCCCCTTGCGGTCAGCGTCCCTCGTTCATCATAGAGAAACTTTTCGAGATTATGAAACAACCTTCGTGTTATCTTCCTTTCTTCGATTTTTTCGACGCGCGTCATACGGAAAGACGCGATATTTTTGTTCGCGCGATTTACTCGGTTTCGCGCGTCGTATTATCGCGCTCGAATTAATTTACAGCTCGATGATATCAGGCGCGCGAAACTGCACTTTGCTGCAGTATTTGACCTCCTGCACAATCTTGTCGCCGCAATTGTCCCAGTCCAGCTCGATGTCGTCGCTCCTCACGTCGTCGTCCTCCTCCTCCTGCAGGTCCTCCAGGACCTTGCATCTGTCTAGACGCCAGCCGCCACCCTTGCCGCCGGCCGTCGACTTCTTCTCGCGGATTTTATTCTGGCGAACGGATCGCCGTGGTTATTTGTATCTGAAAGTCGAGCAGAAAAAACGGGCGAGCTTTGGAGCGTGAGTGTGCTCTTATCGATCGCGGACTTATCGCCTTACGTCTTTATAAAATATTGTTTTTTTTTTTTTTTTTTTTTTTGTTTTTTTTTTTTTGTTTTACTTTTCTAATGCGGATGCTTTGACACAGATTGAGAACTGTGGTCGAAATTGTGTATCGATTTGTGATATTGTTTAGCAATGGTGTAAATAAACGCAATTCCGATAAATCAAATATTTGCCGTGTTTCGTTGTGTGTCGAAGTACGTGTGTAGTTATACAACGATCAGATCGCGATACAAAAAGACACGAAGAGGGGGTACAAAGTCTCTTTTTTTTTATATATGTATATATGTGTATGTATGTATATATGTATTCTGCATAATCGCCGCAAATATCTTAATTATATTGTTATCATGTGTTGAACACGCAACGCGATACAGCGGCATTCGCATTTCGCTGATAATATAAATACGATCAGTGTGCGTTTATACGAGCTGCACTCTTAACGTGCTAAACTCAGCCTTCCAAATGTGTATCGAGTATATATTGTAATATATATGTATATATATATTTATAGATACGTAAATTGAAACGCGCGGGTGTCGCTGTTTTTTTTTTTTTTTTTTTTTTTTTTTTTTCATCGTCCAGCTTGTCCCGTCGTAAAATAGTTTTCCATCATCAATTCTACGGGAATCGGGTCAACATCGCGCGTTACTTTCGTTATGAGCCATATCCGTAATTTCTCCCCACAGGAAAAATTCGTACAACATCTGAGTTATTCTCCCATTTTGAAAATTTTTAGGAAAATTAGTCTTGATTGGAATTGTCGCTTTCTATATCTGCAATTTACAAAAACAGAAAAATTCTCGCTAAAATAAACTTTAAAACGACATCATCAAGGATTTGAGTAAATTTCATCAATTTTTCTCCGTCTCTCGCTCGAGAATTATTAAGAAAGTCTCTCAACAGAATTCTTCGACAATAATCTGAGATATATATATTTCGTGAAAATCTCGGAAATACGGGACTTACCTTTCCGGTAAAGGGCATTCCAAAATTCTGCAAAATGCCAGACCGACCGCCATCATTAGTATCACAAATAAGACCGTGTATATCACGCACAGATGAACCAAAGAAAAAATATACAGCATTTTGTGACACCATCTATTGGGCGAGTACAAAGTCATTTGGTATTCCGGCCACATTATGTGTAGTATCCAATAATGTCCTGAAAAACGAGAAAGCAGAAACAACAACATTACACATACGTACGAAAATTGATATTTAATTTAAAATCTAAGCAATTAAGAAGCACAAAAAGACCGCGCGTCACGCGAAAGAATATCGTCAAAATTAGCTCAAAGAATTTTTTACATTCAAAAAATTTTCTCGATTTCATTACATTCGTCTTGTCGGAACTTTGTTCTTGCATTTGACCCGAATACTTTTTAAGTGGTAACGACCTCGCGCACACAGTTACGTCACAAACATATATCAGGTGGTCGCGATTATAAAGAGTCCGCAATTACGTGACCGACCAATAAACTGTCGTGTTTTGCCACTTGCGAATTGGCACGCCGCACGAAATAGGTATATAAATATAAATATTTCACAATGCCTGATCACGAATGGCTGAATCGTAATTTTTGCGAAGTCGCAAAATTTTATTTTCTTATGCACACGATATGTAATTTTGTTATTCTTTGCCATTTGAGCTTGTTAATCCCAAGATAGGAGAAAAAACTACGCTTAACCCTATCTGTCTTAAATACATGTAAGTTAGCTTTAATTTGGATCTGTAATTTATGCCCATGTGTACAAAATTCGATAGTGTACGAGGCATCAAGATACACGTCTTTATTAATGATAATATCACGAAAGCGCACTTCTGAGACGGTCCCTTGGCACCGATTCACTTTTCGTTCAAGATAGGACACGTCGTTAAAAAAGCCATCCGGCGCTGTATGCGAAAAAGCCTGCTTGACCTCAATATCTTCGCCGACGTAAGAATTTGTACGAAAGAGTAATGTTGGAAAACGCTGAGCAATTAAAAAAGCGCGGCGCGCGCAAAGAAGTTAAACACAATATACGATATTTGCGGAACAATATTTGCAGAATACATCGCGAGAATGTTTATTGAAGTTTGTATGTCGATTTGTCAATTCAACCTATTTTTTTTTTTTTTTTTTTAATTGAATTTGCATGTTCTGTTCGGAGAGTGCTTTGCTTGGAAAATGGATATGTAAGATATAGTAGATAAAAAATAATTGAAAATGTTGATTTTTAAGTTTAAAGTATAAAATAATGCAAGAGAAATAAATATGAATGAAAATACCTTACTTATCCAGAGAAAACCCGGCGGAATTATAAGTTTCATCGTGTATTAATTGTAACTTTGTTACGTCGTAATAATCTTCCGGCTTTTATTCGCACGGCGGCGTTTGCGCGTTAAAGGTTATTACAGAATCGCAAAACAAACTTATTACCACGAAGCGCATATGTTTTTATAATGCGGCTCTCTCGCTTTGCGCTCGTTAAAATAATCCTTTTGCCGCTTTAACGTTCGGAAAGTTCGGCAACTGTCGGGATCTAGCGCGTCATCACGTGCAATTTTGAATGAAATTTCCTGCTTACCTAATATGAACCACACCACCAGGAAGAACGATAAAGCTACGGAGAGCAATTTCATAGGCGAGGCGTACGTTCTGGTGCTGGGTACGGACAAGACTTCCGGTCTTCGGGAGCGTATCTGTGAATAGAGCGCCCAGACCATACGTACGGTGCCGAGCACTCCGCCGATCAGCATATACACGGGGATGAATGGCTCTTTCGGGCAATCCTTGATGAACTGCACACCTGCAACGACAGAGTTAATTCCGATTTTCAATGCGCTCGCTATTCGCCGTGGTGGAAAGGATAAAAAAAAAACAACCCGCTGAAAAGTCGTCGAAAATTACTGTCCACACAGTGCAGATGAAATATATTTCTCGCATATTTAATTTGTTTTTATAATATTAGGTTTTTCGGAAAGTGTGCCTTTTTTGAATAAAATCTAAAGACTCACCAACTCACCTAATTAGGTTCTGTAAATGTTCATACGTGCTTGATATAGCTACGCTATATAGCTTGATTTAGCTACGCGATGTCTCGAACAAATTGCAATCGTAATGCCACTTAATTTAATAGAAAAAACGTTACGAACGATCCAATAAATGTTTTAAATAGCATCTGTATTAAATTTAAAATTTGCTTGATCGTCAAAAGTTTAAATTGTAATTTAATTGTTACACTCGAGTACACGAACATCTAGTTTTCAGAATTATTTTGCCGTATCTTTCTTATTCTTGTTTGTTAAATTTATTTCTTTTTTATTTTAAAAATACGCAAAATGCAGGATACATAAAAGTTTTATTTCGGAGTAGAGTGTTTTTTTTTTTTTTTTTTTTTTTTTTTTGAAATCTTCCTTGTTAGTGGATCTTTATGATGACTTCCCCGCTTTTTTTTATATCTCCGCGACCCGAACTCTCTCCCTTATAATTCGAGCATTCGAGTCGGCCGCGCGCGGGCAACAATGTGTGACTTAATTATAAGTTGTTTAATATCATGAGCTCAGCATTATAATTCTCGTCGAGACAAAAAGCAGAGAGGGATATCTCGCGCTCTCGGGGCAATATTCTTTTTCCCATCAATTAAGACTTATAGCTGACGCGCGTTATTATCGTGCGCTTTTTGCAACGACGGCACGGAATAATTTAGCATTAATTACGTGTTGGCCTGACGTCCGTTTCTGTGTGTATCGCGTTCTGATTCGACGCCCGGCTTAAGATAACATAACACGCAAACATCGTGAAATTTCCTGTCGCAAGGTGTACCGTAGATACACTTGAGCGATGTGTGCACTCTCGTTAATGTATGCGCATTTTGTGTGTGTGTGTGTGTGTGTGTAGGTGTGTGTAGGTGTGTGTAAAAACTATTAATTCTCATGCCACGACATAATTTTCAGCAGTTTTCCGACGCAATAAGAAAAAAAATTGATACAGTCGTCGCGAAAAAATATGTACCGTGATGTAGTGAATAATCGTTGTACTAAAATTTATATAGTTGTGCGAAAAAGAATCACTTTGAGAACCTTATCAAATTTTTGCAGCGCAGCCTGTTTCCGTTCAATATTGTGCCTCGTGTGATTTATTACGGAAGACTCGAGTTCGTGTTTGGAATCGGGGGTTCGCGGCCACTCTTTCGCGATTCGCCCTACACCGTTATTATCGATTGCGCGCGTTCTTCTACCAGGAGGGAGAGACTTCGCCGGAAGGTGAATGCACCGCAATAAATCAGGTTGATCGTTTGTGCCCCCCTGCCGCGCGAAGAACCGGCCGTGCGCCTGAGAAATTAAGTATGGTTGCATGCCGGTAAGCTCAACACGCTAGCGATTCGCGTGTCGTAATCCCGGCAGCATTAATTAGCTCGGAAACGATGTCGTATATTCCGGAATGGAATTTCAGACCGAAGACTCTTGCCGGATTTTGCGCGGCGTTACACGTCGTTTTCGGCAAAAAAAAATAAAAAAGCCGAAGATACGTTGAACAAAATATCGCGGATGCGCGAGAAAAGTACAAAAACGCGACCGAGAGCGGTCGCAGAAATTTCATTTTTAAGGATCTTTCTTGGTTTGTGGAAAAGCAAGATTTTATTTGTTCCGCACACATTCTGACACAAATAGTCAAACCGTCCCGAAGACTTGTCAAACATTGCGGTTGGCTCGAAGCTTCCACTTTACACGATAGAGAAGAGCGGAAATTACGGAGCAATCTCGCGTCTTGTGCAAATTTTTGAGGAATTTACTCGAGCGAGTAACTTTCTTTGATTTATCTTGATGTGCGATTACATTACGAGTTCATTCAATTTTATGAAAAAAATTCTTGCAAAACCGATATTACACACAAAAATGTGTGATTAGAAATGTTCCAAATTGTTATTTCGCAAATTCGTTTGTCTCGCGGCAAGGAACTTGAGCAATTTCTTTGTCAAAGGAAATTCTGGGAAGTTCGCGGGTTTATATATCGCGCGAGACATGTGTGACACGCCCTTAAAAGAACATTGATTTGAAAAGAACTTTATATCTCCCACGCCAATTGGAGCATCTTACCCTCGGGGAATCGTCTTTCGCTATCAGATTCGTTGCCGTCTTTAATACAGACTGAACTCGGAAACCCGATAATGTATTGTGTATAAGAGGAAAAAGCGCTAGATTAACGTCATATTACTGATAACGCATCACGCGTTAAAAATTTGCTTTGACATTTTAAATTATTCTCATCGGACGTGCGATGCGTAAACGTAGGTTCAAAAGATTAAAGAGTTAATAAAACAGCAGCCTGAACTTTTGAAATATAAGCAACACGGAAAAAAGTAAGATGGAAAATTTTCGCGAAGTTTATTTCGAACATCGAAAAATGCTGTAATCGATCAATTTTCTCAATTATTTGAGATGCGTCGGACGAATTGCGAAGTTTTACTTGCGCTACTTATGATATTATAATCGTGGAAAAGCGATGTGATCGAAAAATTATAAAAATCTAGACTATAAAATCTAGAATATAAAACACATATTACATATCATATAAGTGCATAGAGTCTTTCCGGGAACACGTTGATAATATTTGAATTTTAAAAAGCACTAGAAAAAGATCAAAGAGTAGAGACAAACTATATAGACTGTCTTACCGGGTCTCTCGCGAGAAAGCCTCTGTCATTTACCTCTTAAATATAGATATATACTAAATATCGATCTGTGACGTCGAAGTATAAAACGGATCGAACCGGCGGGGAAGAGAAAGTCGCACCCCCGCGTTGCGACCACTCACGACCCACTTATATCCCTCTACTGCTTATTATATAATATTCTTTGCCCTAAAAACTCGCGCCACTCGTGCGTTGCGTCGAGAAAATTCATATCTGTCCCACGTGACCGATCCCGCCAGGTCGAACATTCTCTTTCGACTTGCGTAGATCGAAAACCCACGTCGTTTTTTTCACTCACCGAAGATGAACATCAGGATAGGCACGGTAGTCAGACAGGTCAGACACACGGTGAACGTCATCGTCTTGCTGATGACGCGCAACGCGCGAAAGACAAAGTCGCAGATCCCATTTGCTTCGAGATGGGCGTCCTTCAGCTGGAACACAACCGAGCCGTAAGTCGCCACGCCGAGATTCGTCGCTTCCGTGTTGCCCTTTTCGGGCACTTTCGCGCCGCCGGCGCAAAGTCGACGCGACTCGTCACCTGAAAGCTGAAAGCACACACACACGCGCGCGCGACAAGCGCAAATTAGATTTTCTCTTGTAATGTAATACAATTTTGCTCCAGTGAGTTCATTCACTTTGATTAATACCGAAACACACGTGACTCTCACGGACTTTACTCCGTGGGAGAAACTTCGCGCGGAGCTGTGAGATAACAGGCGCTATTTCAGCGTAGCTGCGCGTTTCTTTGCTGCAACATTACAGCAAATTCCCTTCTCCCCGACTTCGGTTAATGCTATTTGTAATTCTCTGTTTTATCTCGTGCGTATATTAATCCCCGTATATTATTTAGTCCGCGCGTTGCTCGCTTCATCTGCATTTCGCTGATTACGAAGTAATCCAATTAGCGACAGAGCGAAAGCAGTTTTCTCCGTCTTTCGTCGAAAAACTCATGTTAACCGGCACGCTATTATAACGCGGGGGAAAAAAAACGTAACGACAGAATCCCGGGGGATGTTAAAAGCGCAATTTAAGGTTTTTCAAAAAAAATTCTTTCAAAATGCGCGCGATTCGGATGCTTCTTTTAATTAACAACCCTCAATGCTGCGCGATGAAAGTAGGTAAATAAAAAAAAAACTAGGAGAAGCGACGCTCTTCGTTTCCAGAGATCTTTAATTTTATATTCGTTTAATTGTAATGGAATATTTTCTATTTACTACGTCTTTTCGAAATGATTTGAAGAGTCGGAGATCAATTTATATTCCGTTCACCTTCCGTTCACAACGTAAATCCCGGATCCAATAAACGAATGTGAAAAGTGCGAGAGCAGCTCTCTCGCCGAAATGGCTGGCGTCTCTTATTTCTTATCGCCCATTCTCGGCTCTACGTCTCCACGGAATTGATCTTTTGAGAGATTCTCGCGTAGTGCGCGCGCGTGTGCGCATACACACATCTCTAACATGTTTTCCACGCGGAAAATAAGCAGTGGATGTGATCCGCGCGGGAAAACTTCAAGCTGTCACGAGCAGAATGTGTGCCAACACCTTTGATCCTTCCGCGAATCTCTCTTCACTCGGATCTCCGCGTCACGCAAAACGGTAGTAATCCGCGATAGTCAATAGTTCGCGGAAAAAAACGTCGTCATGTTGTCGGTTTTTTTCTATTTTCGAATTACAAGGGCAGAACGCATCATCAAGCGCGCGTAATCCTTTTAATTTTCAAACAAAAGAAAATTTGCGTAAAAGACAAATTGGACAAATTGGAGTAATCCAGAAGAGAATATATTTTCGATTTGCTATTGATTATTTTGGCTTTGAGAGAAAAAAATTGTGTAGAAAGTCAAAAGACGAAGTAAGTCCCGAGATTCGGATTTTCTTTGACAAAGGGCAAAGAGCAAGGGTGGAAAAGTAGATTTTGCGATGAAGCCAACGGGTCGGGTCGGGTCGTATCGTTACTCGCTCCGTTACTTACTTCGCGTGCATCGCCGCACCGTGTCGTGCCACACCGCTGTGTCCGCACCGGAAACTCCAGGCCGGAATGCAATTTCAGATCGTGTATAAGTTATTCTTTTAAAAAAGAGCTTTCCTCTACTAATAAACGCGAGATGCAAAAGAAATATTCGTCCCGCTTTGTGCAATTCAATAATAGAATAGAACGTACACGAGACTTTATATAATATATAGTCGCGGAGCTCTCGCGAAAATGTAAACGATATATCGCCGTTGTAATTCCGTTACGCGTGTTAAGTGATTAATTTAACATCCTCCAGTTAAGATCGCTCGGTTTCTTTCGTGATAGATGAGCGGTGTTCTCTTTTCTATTTTGTTTTTTTTTTTTTTTTTTTACTCTCGTTCCGCGAACAATTTCTCATTCCGTGGTTTTACAACCGAACAGGGTGTAAAGCGAATTACACCGTTAAAAATAAAAATTTGCACGCGACAGAATAAATCTCTCCGTCGTAGTTGTGACGTAGCGCGCGCGTCGAGGAAAAAAATCGGCGGCGAAGCCGACGTCTTCAAGAGTAATAACGAAAGAAATTACTTTGAAGATTTTATGAGGATATGCGCGCGTTGAAGGTTAAGCGACGACGACGAGTAAAAAAAAAAAACCCCCAAAAAAACGGAATTAAGAAATAACGCACGTAGCTATCGCAGCGAGGTTCAACCTCGGAAATTCATTTGGCAAAGAGCAACACTTTCCGAAGCAAAAATTCCCGCGAGAATCCGTGCGCGCATTGAATCCCAGTTTTTCCGCTAAAACTCTCGGACGTGGGTTCTATTTCATACTTATTTTGCGATATGTATATACTTGCGGAGGTGTCTGTATGTACATTTTATAATTGTCCAAAGAGAAATTTTTTTTTAATAATCTTACTGGCAATTCTTCAGTTTACGCTCGCAAAAGTGTAATATGACGTTCTTGTGTGCCTGAATATATACATGTATTAACATATCAATTTGATAACGATAAAATTATTTTGGCACACACAAGATATAAAATTCTATTTTAATTATTTATCGAAAAACCTTATTATCTAACTACTTTTCACTTTGTAGAGAGAATAATGTAGAAAATAGTCTCAACACGCACGACGTATGAAATAAAACGTCATTGTTGTGTTTCATAAAACACACAGTATTTCACATAATAACTCCTCCGTCGTAATGAATGAATAATGCTTTATGCAATCAGGTCGAACTATTTCGCGAAAAGTTTTTTTTTTCTAAAAACTCGCGGGAGTTGCCTTGTTAGCGTACTTCCGAGACAAAAAAAAGTATCTATGTTTTCTCTCTCTCTCTCTTTCTCTCTCTCTCTGTGCTTGCAACTGTTCGTTGCACGTCGTAATTACTACGACTGAATGATAAATGACAAATGTACGTCCTCACGAGTTTATACCGAGTAACTTATTTTGCGGTGAGCGATAAGGATGTCCTTAGACAGTCGTTTCCTCGGCGAGGAAATTCCGGAACGCTCGTGATGCATCGTGGAAACAATGTGACCGAGTAAGAAACCAGCCAGCGGGCCGAGATGTAGAAAAAAAACAGCGACTGATTACCTGCGAAACGGAGCTGCTGGCTCGTCTTGAGTCGGCCCAGGTATTCGTCCCGTATCCCAAATTGATCTGCGCGCCGCCGCTCCCGCCCGATCTGACGCTCCCCGAACTCACCTCCCTTTGGCGATAAGGCGAGGAACTTCGGTTTCTCGTGCTTCCTGAACAAACATACGATATTTCTGTCTTCTCTCTCTCTCTCTTTCTCTTTGACTGCCTTTTGATGCTCGAGGCTACCGAAGCGCATGCACTTCGGAAATACGCTAGCAGACGGAAAGCCAGCTAGTAGCTTTCGAAAGCGTCGCGAGATCGAGTCTTCGACTTCAAAGTCACTGTGCAAAATGTATCCAATATAGAAGGACGACGTGTTTATTTGCCATCCGCCTGTAATTTCTTTCCGCGCGTCGTATTTTCAAATTCAGTTCGCGGTATGTGACAGACTCGCGTGTTCAGAGAAAATGCGAAGCTATACTTGTATTTCTTCTGAAAATCTACGTAAACTTGTATTGAGTTTTTTTTATTTCAATTAAATTGACAGAGAAAATTGTGCGATATTGAATTTTTTTTCGGGATTCTGAACACTTCTTATTCCGATTGTTTGAACTCTCTCAGATCTCTCTTTATTTTCGTACGCTTGCAGTTAATGAATGTCATATAACTAAACTGTGTACACGGTAGTATGGACAATGGCGAACTGTGTGCTCCAATTAACGATGTTTGCAATTTGTATCTCTCGTTGCACGAGTTTCACGCCCGTTACAAAGAAAGACTATTACATGCACTGCAAACTCGGAGCGACGAGATATCTTTGTCAACAAGGTTTCGGCGTAATGCGCGTCTCGTGCGCGCCTTTCTGCGATAAATCCCGGGCGTCTTCGAATTTACGAATCTCATCTGCGCTCGAGTGATGTCGATTATCGCGACATCCGGCATCTCTTCGCGCACGATTTTCGCTGCGAAATTTATCGACTTTGCGTGTCTGCGTAGCTCGGTAAACAAGCCAATCCTTGCCGTCGTATCGATCTCGGACTTCTAATCACGATGGAGAGACCGGCTGAAACGTGTGAAAAAGAGTGTTTCGCATGTATTCTTCCGCATTAAAAAACAAAATCAACACACATTTAAGAACAATTATATACAATGAAAAAAATTTTTTTAATTACAAAACAACGTTGATCAATTATTTAAAAAATTTCTAATATTTTTCTCCGGAACATTCTTCGGATTTTTTTTCGGAAAATTCAAGGAAAACCTCGTATATTCGCGTTGCTCCGTTTGATTGTTCGCACGCAACTTCCTTTCGCATCGCGCCAAGTAGGTAAATGAGAATACGTATCAAGACGTATATTTTATGCGTATTTTTGATTTCGTGACTGATGGCGGTTCGGCTAATATTTAATAAGCGCGCACGCGACGAAATCAGGCCAATTTGCGCGGTCGAAGCATAACCTTTTCGCGGTTTATACCAGCGCGCGTGATGTTAATTATCGTTGGGATTTAAGTATTTCTCTCGTTTGCCCCGTGTTTGATTTTGCGCACTTCCCTCTTTTTCCCTCTCAATCTTCCTCTTTCGTGAAAATTCACGCGCCGTTAAAAACCTCGTTAGCAGTCTTTGATTCTCTCGCGAGTTACATCTCATTCGCAGAAAATATCGAACCGCACGTAATCGCGAAACATCCTTTGTTTAATATTGCGAAGTTTAATATTGCGAAGTAAGTTTGCAAAAGCTTATGAAGTTTAATGGTGTTACGTCAATATCATTTTGGGTTTTCTCAAAAACCATTACGGTTACAAACTTCCACGCACACATGTTTAAGTTGTTTCACGTTATTTCGCGTTTAGTGCATGAATATGTCAGAGATAATTAATAAATTTTATAGTTTAATTATAATTAAATTATTCAATATTAATTATAATTAAATTATTCAATATAATTTTTTAAATACATGATGCTTAGACAAGCGTAAAATTGAATTTTCTTTATTGAAAAGAGCTGATAAT
Source organism: Pseudomyrmex concolor (assembly GCA_014839585.1). Lineage (NCBI taxonomy): Eukaryota > Metazoa > Arthropoda > Insecta > Hymenoptera > Formicidae > Pseudomyrmex > Pseudomyrmex concolor. Next base: position 5,078 of record QVOB01004554.1, on the reverse strand, counting down.
TCGGGAACCACAAGTACAAACTCGATTAAAGAAAGGAGAAAAAAAATTATTTTTACATTGTGAATTCTGTCCCAGATTTCTGATTGTGACTATAACGTATTTTTATAGAGAGACACGGCGGTATATTAGCAAAATAAAAGTTGATGCAAAATCGATACACATCGCAAAACACCATCTGTCTGGTCTGACTACATTACAATAAATTTAACCGTGCAAAAGTATCTACGGAAAGAATCGATTTTTGTCGCCGAAAGTCTGCAGCTTGTCAATATTATTTTGACATTCGCGCTGGCAGATCGTTTCTTCTGTTTCATGCGTCACACCTTTATTCGTGACGCGCGTGTAACCGTCGCATCCGCCCAGATTTCGAGAAATATCGAATGCGCGATATCGGGTGACGATATACGAGCGAAAGTGTGTAACGCTCGGCAATCAATTTCCGCCGCATGCGAGATATATAACATTATAATCCCGGCATCTATCGCATTCCGATGCCGTGAGAAACGAACGAAATCTAATCGGCTTCTCCGGAGACTTGACGTCGAGAGTTACTCTTACCGGTGTGGTAACGAGCGTCAAATTGCCGCTCCCAAAGGAAGAAATATTCGCTGTCAGAGTAGGTTTTCAGGGAAATTCCACGCGAGAATTTAAAGATGATGGAGTGGAATTTTAATGAATACACGAGAGTAACAAAGATCTAGCCGCCCATAAAAGGTGTATAACTTTGTTTTTGCAAGCTATATGTACAAACTAAATAAAATATATAAACAAATATATTCAAAAAGAAAATTTTTGTGTGTTGCGCTTATCTCTTCGATATATGTATATTAATGTAAAATAAAATACGGATTTTTATCTTTCTCTTTCTTTGTAACAAGCTTTTTATTTTCTTCAAACATTTTGCGGATAGAATTTTTCCAGGTTTAGAAATATAAATCATAATTTCGTCGACTCGAGTCCGAGATGAAAATACAACAATATCAAATATAATTGTTTATCATATGTGTGTATATATCTATATAATAGATATATCCGACGTAGACATATTATTGGCACAATCCGACCGCATTTGCGGCAAAAGCGGTTTCGTCAGCACATCGCGCTGCGTTTCACCGCTATAATTCCGCGAACAGAATTATATCTAGATTTTGATTTTGAACATTGCGGTTCCGAGACACATTTAAGAACACCGTCAATCGTGTTTTCGCGGAGCTGTTCCCGTATCGAAGTTACGCAACATCGACATTAAGTCTGCAGTAACGTGACTTTGTTCCTTTGTAGAATAACATCGATCAAGTCTCGAGATGCAAGATAATTATTTTCTTAATAAATTTTATCGCATAGTGCAATTAATTGTTGGATGTAGTAAGATAACAAGTAAAATATAATATGCTGAGATAAAAGTTGTCGATAATTTTAATATTTTCTCACCTTGGTCCGCGGAAGCTCTTCTAGGATCCTGCACACCCAGGCTGCCCCTCGGCGCCCTTCTGTCCTGATGGCCGCCGAGGCTGCTTCTGGGACTTCTGTCGATTCCGTCGGTTCCGATGCTTCCTCTCGGGCTTCTGTTCCCCTCGTCGTTGATGGCTCCAAGTGAACCCCTCGAGTGCCTCTCGATGTCGTTCATGCCTATACTTCCGCGCGGCGATCCGCGACTCGTCGAGTCGTGCGGCGCGATCGAACCTCGCGGACTCTTGTTGCCTTCCGGACATATCGATCCGCGGGGTGACCGATTCGGGTCCGGTCCTATCGAGCCCCGGGGCGATCTGTTGGGATCGGGCGCGACGGAGCCGCGCGGGCTCTGGTTCAGGCACTCCGAGGCGATCGAACCGCGCGGACTCCTGTCCGTGACCTCTATGGGGGTGATGCTGCCTCTAGGCGGCCTGTGCATCTCCGGGCAGATCGAGCCGCGCGGGCTTCGATCGAAGTCCAGATTCGCCATGCTGCCCCGCGGACTCCTCGTCGAATCCGGCACTAATGAATGCCTGGGACTGCGATTGGCGTTGCCGTTCTCCGGTAGGAGGGACGTTCTCCCGACCGTAACCATGCTGTTACGAGGACTTCTATTGTAGGCCACGTCCGGCACGAGGGAGTTCCTCGGACTGAGCGCCAAGTCTGGCACGAGAGAATGACGCGGACTCAGGGAGATTTCCGGTGTCAGACTGCTACGGGGAGATCGCGCCACGTCAGGCACCAGACTGTTGCGCGGACTTCTGTTGGAGTCCGGTATCAGAGAGCCTCGCGGGCTTCTGCAGTAATCGTCAGGTATTAGAGAATTTCGCGAGCTGCGATTCGCCTCCGGCACCAAAGAGTTGCGACCATATTGTTCCAGATCCGGCAGAATCCTGCGACAGACTCCCTGAAAATGAAACGCAAACGCGTTTGCTTTTCGGTTGTTTAAGTATTAGAAACACAAAACAGCACAGATATCGAGAATTATTTCTACATCGCATCGGTTATTCGAAACCAGTTATCTTCTGTAAACAATAAATAAGCTCGTGACACTTTTAAAATATAATAAATTTGATTGAGGTCAATACGAGACAAATTACAGGATGTTACTGTGAAAAATTTTTCTCTTTATTGTAAGAATTGATTCATGATTAATGATTAATTTTACACAAAAATATTTTGATTCATTTTATACAAAAGTATTTGTAACGTAATGATTTTAACCTGAATTAAAAAAAAGTAAGTATACGGATGCGCGCGCGCGCGTCGGTGTTCTGTATGTTTTTATAAAAATTATGTATCGCATTGTTTAAATATAAATTAATCCGCTTGTGCATTTTCACATGCAAATGTGTGTAACTCAGTGCTTTACTGTTCAAATTAATTAACTGCAGTTTTCTAAAAAATTACTCGGAGAGACGGAGGGAGAAAGACAATGCTAAACACTCGCATTTCCGTGTAATGTATCTCGTTTAAGTAACATAAGAGATAAATTTTATTCGCACACGTGAAAGCGCGGCGCAACGAATTTTAATCATGTTAGTGACGTATGTGCTAGGCTAATGGATTTAGGTTTCAAAGCGCGTGTGTACGTCAATCGCCCAGGTTATGAATAACACGCGATAGCGATTTGTCCGCCGTCAAAATTGCATGACTCCAAAATTTTGCGGACAGACTGATGTGTGTAAAATACGTGATACACAAAGTGTATCTGGTTTCAACCGAATGTACGCAGTACTTATATGTACCGATCGACATCAAATGCGACTCATATACACACACTCGGGTAATCGAATATTCTGTAACACTGCGTAACTCGGAGCGATTAAAAACATGTATATACATATATAAAAAAAAACAAACCAAATATTTCATATCCTAACAATAGACTAAACGGGAATTTCGATATAGTAAAATGTTTTTTTTTTTTCATTATTTACATCGTGCAAAGCAAGCTTGAATCCACTTGTGTTCGCAGGTATTTAAAAAAATTATTCATTCAAGCTGAGTTTTATACATTTTCTCTAGAAAAGCGAATTTTAAATTAGTTAATTAGTTAGTTAATTAGTTAGTTTTAATTCGACTACGTGTATATGTCCAAAAATAACATGAAAAACCGTAAGTGGATCTTTGATATCCTTGATACTAAGTCAATAATCACAAAAATATTTATAAATTATATAAGAAGTCCAGAGTTATATATATTTTTTTATATTTCAGATATATATACATATATACAAAAAAGGTACTAACTTCGTCGGGGGAGTCGCTTTCGGTATCCAGAGCTATATTCGGCACCATGCTACCCCTTGGCGACCGCTGTCTCTCCATCGTTCCGCCGGGGCTGCTTGGTAAAACAATGGGTTTCTCGGTAGCGACGCTTGCACGTCGACCTCGCATCGTCGAAGACGCCCCTGCTGGCTGGCTCGAGTTTGCTACGCTTGGCGACGCTCGTCGGCGTCGCGACGAAGCGCTCCGATGTAACATCACGGTGACATCCTGTCACCCCTGCGACACAGCGCATTTTCCATCCCATTATTTACCGAATATATTTAATTTTGCCTCTTTTCCTCTCTCTAAAAGATGGTAATATTTTTATTTAATAATTAATATTAAATTTAAAAAATCACATTATTGGAAAAAATAAGATATTTTTTTTGTTAAACGATAACAATGTTAATAGAATTAATGTTTTAATATTTATACTAAATTTTAATTTACATACACACACGCATAGATTCAAACACAAAAATCGTACTATTGTACGATTTACTTTTCGATATACACATTTCTAAACAAACGATTTTAAATGCCCGACAAGATTTTTAAAGACACTTACTGTCTTAAGTGTTGCGCGGTTAACTTTCAATATAAGACGACTCGGATAAGTGCGCGATAATAGTGTATTAAGCTTTCCCTAATTTCGTACTGCACACAACGTGCATTTTGAAGCGTCAATAAGAGCGTGTCTCTCATAGCACGTAGCTCTTCTACCACGTTGGCTGCGAACATATTATTGATCCGTATAGGTGTAAAAGACCGTCATGGTAAAAGCAGATTAATTTGCAACTTAAGTACGTCGCAACGAGCACTTCGCGATGCGTGATGTCTCATGTAGAGGCGACAACGTAATAATGGAAATATTGCGCAATCTGTTTCTACTGAAGAACAGTTGATGTGTATTATGCAATTTCAGTAAAACGTGTTTATCAGCTTATGTGTTATGTTTTTCGCACGGAAAGTGAATATAAACTAAAATAATGCCTATAACTGTGATAGAGGTATAAATTGAACATCTCTTTATATCTCGTGTAATTAAAAACACGAAGGTGTATACGCAGAACACAAAAGAGGATGCGAGCGCATCCGGGAAATATGGCTATCGGCAGCACGAATGAATTATCAATATCGTTAATTGTTTTGTGTTTGAGCGCGATCGACGCGCGGTGAATAAAACTCGCTCTCGCATTTCATGGGACGACGTGGGATATTCGATCTGATAAAATCGATAATGGCTTTATTAACGGAGAATAATTCCTTGCTGAGGTATAAACGATAAATGATGCATTTTTTGCCAGACCACAAATCTGAAATGCCGCAACAATAAGTCTGTCAATCTGGCTGTT
>QVOB01004553.1:0-30583 GCA_014839585.1 Pseudomyrmex concolor | reverse complement strand
ATTACATACTTTGTTGTATTTATCTTTTTGTGTAGGAGAGACTGGGACTAGTTGTGACACGGGTAAAAAATTACAGCCTTGATTAGTGATGAAAAATAAGTGCTACAATATAAATAGAAGAAGACACATGCTCGCGACAATATCAACTATCACGCCATATACGTCGGCAACACTATTGTTGTATTATTTTTCGTTAATCAAGGTTGATAACTTTTTATCCATATCACAACCAGCCCCAATCTCCCCTAAGTCACATTATGTACTTAAATTACTATTTAATAAAAAAAAAATGTGTAAGAAAAGAAATTTACATTATAAACTGTTTAAATAAAAAGTTCTTCTTGTGAGTAGATTTTTTTCAAGGAAATCTAATACACTATTACATAATGTTACGTTTTGAGAAATAACATATAGTTTCAAAAATTACTTCAGTTTATCTTATCAAAAACAATAAAAAAAAACCAATAAAAAATATAAATAATATAAATTTAATTTGGTTTATCTCATATTTTATTTTATTTGCCCGTAATTGTAATATTTAGTCTATTCTTCATTGACACTATTAAGTATTACGAGTGGTGTCTAACATATTTGATCACAATAACATTAATCACCATCATTAAATAAATAAATGATATGATGTTCAATTGCGATTGCTCAGTGTAATTAGTTATTCGATTGGCTACATTTGAAATCTACCGTGTATCATAATTGTAATATAATTAATAATAATTCGTAGAGAAACTATACGCGCGGAAAATTGCAAACCTGTTTAGAACCGTGTAATTGATTAGTAACTTATTAATTATGTGTTATGATTATATGATGTATAACTAACATGATCGGTTATGTTTAGACACCAATTGATAAATCTTGCTTTTTTTAATATTAAAAGTGTTTTTAGTTTTTAATATTAAAATTTTTGACCGACAGACTTGCCGAAAAGATGTTGAAATCCTCGGTTTTAATACGTATATATGTATTCTTTCATACTTCGTAAATAATAATTTTAAGGGAAAAGGCAAGAAAACAAGAAGAAAGGGGAAGACAAGGAGGATACACTGTGAAGTTTTTTTATTCGAAACGAAAGTTACCTAGAGGGGAAGCAAGCTAAGGCGGTTGACAAGAGATCGGTCAAGAAACATCGTGTACGAGAGAGGCGGCCAAAAGGAGAAGGACAGAAACAAGCGAAGGAAATAAAAAAAAAAAAAAAAAAAGAGAAAAAATATATACGGAGCAAGGAGAGAGGTATGCTTTGCCATCGGCAATGCGGCCAGAACGTAGGATAATACATATATATCTCTGTACCGACATACGAAATTATATTGGTTAGTCTTCAACGATCAAGAATTGCGCAATGAAGAAGAAAAAAAGCAATACCGTAGTAATATATAACCGAGTTTGTCTCACATTTCATTTGCCCATAATTGTGATATTTAAACTCCTTAATTCGTGCTGTATATTCTTAAAAAAATTAGCAACTAGCCGATTAAAAAAAAAGGCACAAAAAACTTGAAATTATATATTGTACATATTGTACATAATCGTAGTTGATGTGTGAAAGATTATTTGAATTAATTTGAAGACGACCTCGCATAAACTTCCGCTGGAGAATAAAGAGAAGCATGAAAAACTAATCTTCTCCGTATTACTCATTTTCTCCACTCTTTCCATGGTGTAGCGCATACACACGAGTTTTATGCTACACCGGAAATTATTATGTAGCAAATGAGAAACAAGGTGTGAAGCTAAAGTAGAGAATACGATTATTATAGCAATATGGGAAAAGGACAGGTTGGAAAATGAGACACGTTAGAAGGTCGCAGTGGAGCCGTTAACATTTCCATCGCGCCGCAATATCGCCGTCGTCATTCTTCTTCAAATTTCTCTTATTTCTCTTGTAACGCACGCAATTGAAAAATATGCGACGAGGAAGAAAAAGCGCGCAGAAGTTGAGTCGCCGGAAGCGATACGGGCAGATGCCAATATGACGGTACACATACGTATTCGCGCGAGAGCCGTTTCGGTTGGCCCGGGGGTAGAAGCGCATAATATTACGCGGGTAGAACAAGAAGAGACGCCATCCCCACCGCGCGATTTTCGCCCGCAGCGTCGAGCGAGGACGCCCGGAGGGTTGCTCAGGTCCGAAGATACGAGAAGAGAGCGGCGCGCATACAGCAACTTCAACCAGGGTCGCCGATAACGAAACGGCGATAACATATTATCTTCCACGCGAGCGAGCGTGTGCGCGCGCGAGCGCACGCTAGTAGTTTAAAGAGCGAAACGGAAAGTAGTAGATGAAAAACTTTGAAAGTAAATTTCGCGAGATGCGCGCGGCAACGCCCGCGGTGGCAGATTATCCTAATCTTATTATTTTTCTTGCGATAAATGATGCCATCAAGAGCAAGTAGAATGCGAAGTTCGAAGAAGAAGAAAGAAGAGAAGGGTGGTGCGCCCCGCCGTGGGCGATGCAGGAGAATGCGCCGCGGCGCAATGCGATGTGGTACGCGCGCACACATACATAGACGCATGAACACGTAGCAGTGCGCGCGCGATTACGCACTTACATGTATACGTATTAATATGTATATGTATATACAAGAATGATTTCGGTTGTGGCCCGCGGGCGAAGACGCGAGAGAAGAAAGAGGACCGTGTATATACCCTTTTCTTTTTCTCGCACGTCCCTATCGTTGTGCGCGAGAGACGCTTTCCCCGGGGGTAGACGCGCTTGTGCTCTGTACCCCCATCTTGAAGCGGTGGCGGGTAGAGGCATGGTCGTTCCGCTGCGGGCGCGGAAACGAGAAGAGATAGCGGTCGAGCTTCGTCCTCTCTACCTTCGTGTCCCAGTGAGTGAGGTGGTCGGAAGGGGCGAGAGCGAAGGGTGAGAGAAGGAGAAAAAGAAAGAGAGAGAACGAGAGGGATCTATATTGGCCCGAGGATATCCAGCGAGACAATGCGCTCCGTGACGCCCCGGGCGACTCCAAGGCAGACCGTAGTTCTCCCTCGTTTTCTGCTCCCTCTATCCGTCCTGGCCTGTGGCGATTCTTCGCTCTTCCGTCCCCGCTTCTCTCATTCTTCCATCTTCTTCTTCTTCTTCTCTTCTCCTTCTTCTTTTGCTTCTTTCTCTCTTCTGGGTGACCCATCGTTCTTTTCTTCCGAGAGAGAGAGAGCCTTTTTCTTTTACATAAACTTTGCTGATATTGAAATTATTCCGCAAGATATATATATATATATATACATGTATTGATAAATGCGCGTATAATTCCTAGCTGAAAAATTTATTTTTCAAAAGATTCTTATCTCGGTTAGAGAAACATAAAATACCGAAAGTCGTTGGTTTCACTTCTTATTCAATATCCCAAAGAACAATGTGATTTATAAATATCGTCTCTTAAATATATCGCTGGTAAACTTTTTAATTTCTCGTAAAAATCAATGAAGAAAAAATGTATCTTTTGGAGTTTTCAACACGTGTGATGGACTTTTACGACCAACAAGTAGACAATTTTGAAATCGAGTTTTTTTTCTCGACATCCCAGTTTTTTTCGTGTTACAATTTCGTGTCGTTTACATACGCGGTCATATTATTACATACACACGAGCGGTTTTCGCGGTTGTCTAATTCAACGCTTATTTTCTGTTTCTCATTCGGATGTTTCCGGCGCGTCATTACTACTCTCTAAAATCTCGGCAATTGTCTCCGAAACGTGTGTTCCACGACGTAAAATTTCTAGAATGTCACCCCAATTGGGATAAAGCGTTCTTCTGCATCCCTTCTTCTTTACCGTCAGCTCTCTGCGCCCTAACATAGTCACCACTTCTATCTTCTCTTCCTCCCCCTCTTTTCCTTCTCCACCTCGGTTGCGTTTCTCTCTCCTAGTGCACGCTCGCTTGGAGGGAGTAACGATGCCCCGGAGCGGGTCTCCGCGGCGCGGTACTGTGGTAACGATAAGCAACGAAATGAAATATTAATGAAGTACCTGAGCGCACGTCCATTTTTCGCGAGCGTCTCACCACCAAACGCCCCGAGTGCCGAAGAAAAAGTCGGCTGGCTCATCGGAAGTAAAAGAATCATCGCTAGAGAACAGAAGAGAAATAATAAAAAAAAAAAAAAGAACCGACTGCTGTGTCATCTTTATGACGCTAGGATTGCTGCGATATATTTTCTCGGTTTAACAATGCCGTTATTACCGAAAAGATAGTATTCTAACCATTTGACAGACTAAAAAAGATTATTATTGTTGTTATTATTTTCTTGCGTAGTCTTTCTCGTTTACCTTATTTGCTCGTCATATTTTTGTTATAATTTAAATTACTTAGAAAAGCTTTTGAACTCGTGAAATAATCGAAACGCAAATCTGTGCTTTAAGAGAAGATGAGAGTTTCAAAGAAGAAGAATGAGGGAAATGAAGTAATGACAAAGAAAAGTATTGAAGTACGCTTTGATGTGACATATTACAGATTGTCGGTAATCCCGTATCAATTCCGGAGATATATTCAAACAAGAGTGACGTAGAATTGAATAAAGCCACTAAGTAGTAATGGCTTGTACTAATTTCTTCGTCATCTAAATTTAAAATCTAGATAATTTAAATCTAGAAACCTAGAACTCAATTAAAATAAACTAGATTAGAATTAAATGACATTTTTGACCTCGTAGATTTTTTTTTTAATTCAGCAAAAATTTAGGATGCTCGCTTGATGTTTGTCATATATCTGCGCAACAACGTTATCTCGTTACATTGTTTCTCTCACTGCTCGCTCTTTATCAATCTCCACAAGATTGAAATTCACATGAGATTTGCCAGATCTATTTTATACGTCGAACATCGCGAAAATGTCATAAACTCGCTTACATTATATATGACAGAAAGCACTTGCGAAAGTCAAACAATCGCATCTCCCTCTCCGATTACAATCGGGTCGGTAATAACGCATCGCCATCTGCATTTAGCCCTTCAGCGAAATTCGAACGCCACATTTTCGCGAACAAAGTATGGAAAATAACCCATTGCGCGCTTTTACCGCCGCGCCGCGCCACGCCGCGGCGTGGTGCATGTCAGCGGTGGTTGCATTGCTATGAATACGAAAATACCCGGGGCAATTTCCTAATTGCAGTGAGAGGCAAACGAACGGCAGATAAAGAGAAAACGAGAGTGAAACGAGAGAAAAAGAGAAGGGGAAAAGAGAGAAGAGAGAGAGACCGACAGGAAGGAAGAGAAAGTCGGCGAGAGAAAGCGAGATAGTAGACGAAGAGGGGGAGGAAAAGAGGAAAGATCCATTCGTTCTTTTTAGCAATGCTTCGAGCACTCTTCTTCTCTCTCTCTCTCTCTCTCTCTCTCTCTCTCTCTTTCTTTCCCGTTTTTCCATCGTTGCTTCACAAGAACCTTCGCGGTTTATTCACTTTTGCATCATCTTTTATTTTACATACATGTATTCTTTTTCTTTCTTTCTCTTATTCTTCCGTTCGTCCTATGTCTCTTGTTCGAGACGTGTGTGACCGTGCGCGCGAACGTGTTGTACTTCGAAGCGGTCGAACGCCCCCGCGAGCCAACACGGATCAGCGCACCGATCTTCTTCTTCGTCGTCTGTGTATCGCCGCATCCCGCTCGATCTCCACGATCCTCACGAGTCGCCGCGGGGATTCGCGCTGCCTACAAGCAGACTCCGCCGACGGACGAAAGAGGAAAGCAGGACGCAACCACAGTTCACAAATGGCACTTCCTTCTACCATTGAATTATGAACCGATGAACTTCTTATTACTTCCACGTTAACGTGAATAATAGTTTAATAATATATTGCAATAATAATTTCACGTATAAAATATTGCAATTTAAATTGAGACGCATATATAATGTTAATATATTTTCACCGTAATATACATTGTTAAGCTGTGAAAAACGGCCAATTTATAAATCAATCGCGCGCTTGATCTTTTCTGCCGCGCGCTTATTTTCTGCATATTTTCTTAGACATAAAAACTCTTTTATTTAATCCTAATGTGCGTTGAATATATGTATATTAAATACAATAAAGTTGAACGAGCGAAGTAACTTAAGCGGAATTGTTTTTGTGACACGCGTCGCTCAAGCATCTCTCTTTGCAATTTTCTTATCTTCACCAACTCGACGCGATTACCTTTTTATTGCTTAATGGCGCGTTTGGGCCGTAACGGCGCGGCGATAATGATTCGAGCCATCGCCCCGGCCGCGCAGAATAAAAAAATACAAGAAAAGAAAGAAGAGACGCGTCGGGGGCCTCTCGCTCGCGGGCGCAGCACAAGTTGGCTTAAGTTACCGAACACTTTTTTTCTGACGTTTGGTTATCGTATACGGCGGCGAGAGAGGAGCGCGCGCTGACTTTTACTGCGCGGAATGCTACGCACCCAGGGAAAAGCAAAACTTTGACGCTCGCATGTAAATCTTATTCGCGAAAGGTGCGCAAAAGTGTCGGAGGCAGTAAAACGCCGCGCGGCGCGGTATGCGCGGAGCGACGGTGGGCCAGCAATGGCACTTAATGGAGTGGTTATAGGAGAATTATTAGACGAGAGCCGGAGATTAATTGCGGTTAAGCCTCCTCGTTAAAGCCGTCTGAATGAGTTGAAATATATAGCCCACGGTGACGATAAAGCAACGCTGCGTTGTATTAATACACTGTAATTTCCGCACTCGTAAAGAATACTTCTTTATTAAATTGCGATCGCGCGCGCGCGCGCGTGCGCTTATAAACAACGTCATATATGACGCGTTGTTTTCAAGCGACGCTACGTGTGTTCGCAAAAGATTTTTATCTCTCTGACTGCGCTGTCAACATACAAATTAATTTATTGTATTCGCCGGACTCTAAAAAAAAACAGAGAAGTATCACTTTCACAAATTGTTCATCTCTTAGAGAGAGACAGAAAATAACATAACAAAATTATCTGTTTTATCACAATAATTTGCACGTAAGGTATAATAAATCGATGGAAATTCAATGCGTACCTGTCAAAAACACAATTAACGCAATTAGTTGCATAATTCTACACAATAACTTCCCGCAGAAAAGCGGGACCAATAGGAAACATTGTTGAACATCTATAACCATACGATTTATTGTTAATTGCTAAATTACGTATTTACAAAATGGTTCAATTATAATTCTCGTAAACGAGAGAAAGAGAGAGAGAGAGATCAGCACATTAGTATTGTATGCAAACAAAACGTAGGGACGATATTTCAAACGCGCACCAAGTTTTGCGTGCACATGCTATTAATATAAACGATAAAACGTTTCTGTAGCAAGGTCGCGTTCGATCAGGAGTATCCGCGCGATATTTCCCGCGCTGACCGCGCGTTTCAGGATTCACACACAGGCAGAAAGACTCCGCGGAGACGCTTAATAAGCATTGTTGGCGGGGTAAGCCCGATCGGGTTAGGTGGGAGTCGCGGCCCGGAGCACGTCCCACGGCCATCCACGCGAGCTGTCTTTCTTCAAAGAGCGTTCTCTTATACCCTATGTATCTACTTTACTATAAGTTCGAGCGAGATAAACGAGAACGAAAGAGGCGCAAAGACGCTCAAATAGCAAAGAGGTGGAGGAAAGAGAGAAAAGTAGGACGGAACGAGCGTGGAAGATGAAGGAAGTATAGATAACGCGAGAGAAGAAGATGCATATCTCTGGAAAGAGAGAAGAAAGAGTGTAATAGAGAAGAAAAAGAAAGAGAAGAGCGTGGAGGGAGATGAAAGGTGAGCTATGTCGAAGAAGAGAAAGACCGCAGGGGTTGTCTGGGATCTTCTAAAAATGATTCACAGCCTCCGGTAATTTACATTCGCTTGCGTGGGTGATCGTCGACTTTCGAGGAGGAGAGAGGGGACGAACAGAGGGGGGCCGCCGGCTAAACTCTCCGCCGACTGCCATCGAAAAGGTTAAACATACACCCACCGGAGGTCACGTATCCATCGGAGAGAAAGACCGCTTGTGAGAGCTACCTTCCCCCCTTTCAGAGCGCAACCTATGGCCGTTAACGTGAACGTATACTTTGCGCGCATGCAGAACGGTCCGCAAGGACAAAAGAGAGGAGAGAAACGAGCTGAAATCCACTTTGGACCGCGGACTGATTGACGGATCACGCGTAAGAGGTTTGCAGAAATTGATTCGGAAAGAATAGCAGCGTACACAGTCGTCGCGTTATCAATCGCAGAGTTTCGCATCATTTTCGTGATATTGCTCATTAGTTTCGGGATGTTCCAAGTTGTAGAATTTTAATAAAGCACCTCATTTGTATTTTTTTTCTTTTTAGTTTAAGACAAGTATCTCGTTTCGATATTATCGTCGGAAAATTCAAGCACGTCTTTATACACGCAATAAATAATTAATTTCCGGCTTCTCTTCTTTTCTTCTCTCACTTCTCGCTAAGGAAATAAGATAGAACGCGTTCGTGTGTAGAATTTGCGAGAGAACATCATCACTCTGTATACACTACACGCATGTTATAAAATTTGCAATTCATAAAAATCGTCGTTTATATGGACGAATGAAAGACATGATTAAAGACAACAGAGCAGGAAAGAGTGAGACTGAGAGAGAATAAGAGTTGGACGGTTAGGTGGAAAAGAAGCGGAACTCTCGCCTTCGGCCTCGGCACGACGCGTTTCAGAGACACGCGTAGATTCAAACCAGAAGGGGGGGAAGGCGAAGAAGAGCAGAAGGGCGATGGTGCGAGAGGAGAGAAGAAGGCTTCTCCCTAAAATATGTGTTACCCACGGGCAGCATTCGGACTCTTCTCGTTACATCCCGCTGGACGCTCCGGGCGTATACCGGATCCGCCATGCCGGCAGAGAGAGTCTGTATATCGTATGATACAAAAACATCGCATTATTTTCTTCTCTCTCTCTCTCTCTTTGGACCGCGCGAGAGAGGCGCGCACTCTCCGCGCCCGCCTTCTTCTTTGCTCTTCTCCTCCGCGAAGCGCCCGCGGGCATGTGACCACCATTATGCCCATCCTCGTTCTCCTCCTCTCCTGATCTCCCGCTTCTCGTTCGCCTTCTCGTCCTCCTCCGCAACCTCTTTCCTTCGTTCGTGTCTTGTTCACTTCCCATCCCGCCGCGATATCTTCTGCCACAAATTACGTATTTGCTAATAAACGGAATCGAAACAGAAAAGCGCGATGCTTACCCACGCGACCGCATCGTCCGGCTACTAATTGATTGCGACCGCGATGTTCACCTCGAAATAATCTTCTCTCGTTTCCGGGATTCTCCGAACCTTTTTTTTTTCTGAAATCAACCGCGGTACGTGAAAAGCGTTACAAAACCAGGTGTAACGGTGTGTTTACCTTTATTGAGCAGAATATGTATTTTGTCGACAAAAATTATAGTGAAGCGTACATTGTTCCTTGATATGTTGTGAGAAAAAACTGATATTTAAGTTTTAACAGCGTGCTGAAATTTATAGCAAGTAAAATTAATCAGAAACAAAGCAACGACAAATACGAATCAAAGCGATGAAAACATAAAAGATCTTTCTCCGTTATGATAAAATTCACTTCAGAATGTATTGTCCATTGTATTTAGTGTTTACGTCGGTTTTCTCACACTTATATTGTCAGGTGTAAAATACTACATGTAGATCTAACAATGTGATGAAAAATCTAATGCGCGTGAGATGCACAATATATACTAGCTATATATCACTTGCGTTATTGCATATACGTTCTGATACGCGCGGGTTTTTTTCCAAAAGCGAGAAATTGTCTCTCCCATAGATGTTCGAGACGTCCCGTAATTGACCGGCGGCAAAACGCTCGAGGTTAAAACGGCAGAAACGAGCCGCGAACCAGGCGAACGTTAAAATGAGTCTCGAAATGGCAAAGTCGCCATTCCCTCCCCTCGTCCGTTTGTTCGTCGCGTCCGTTGGCCGGATCAACATATATATGAGCATCACTTTGTCCCTGACGAAGTTGGCGTTTACGTATGCGAGCAACATCGTCCGGTGGGTTTGGAAGTGCCCGAGGCATTCTGAAACGATGTTGTCGGCCGTGGCCGTTTTGGCCCCGGGGCAGCTCGAATACGACAGAGAGACCGAGGCCCGAGAGCTTGGTTCCCCTTATATCGACTCTCGCCAACTGTTCCATTATTCTCGATGGCCGATGGCCAATCGTATGGACGAGGTACCAATTGTAGTTTTGCAAAGACGAAATCCTCGATCGAGGCTGAAAGAGAGTGTTTCGGTTATTCGCGTCGGCAATGTCATAAATGCGTCAAAATAATGCGTCGAAAAAGTTTCAATTTTTCATTCTCAACATCTCTCTGAAATAATTTTTATATACTTATAATGTTCTCGATCTGATTATGAAACAGATAATTTTATACGGTACGTTCTGCGTTTGCTTTTATAGCAAATTCAAAGTTAAGAGAAACGATATGTACGTATAGTACCTTTTCTTCCTACTTCTAAGTTACAAAATATCATATTTGCATTATATTTTCATGTTTGTGTAACAGATTAAAGTCATGAGACTTGTAGCAAAAAGATTATCGGCAATCACCCACAAAATACAAATTCTATACTCTAATGCCCGATGTTGTGAGAGGATTGCGTGTTAAGATCGCAAAGGTCGTTTCAAATCTATATCCTGTTCTGGTATTTATGTAACACCTCAATTATACGAATATACCTGACGGCTAATGATTATAAACCTGATATGTCAGCAACCTTATTACTTTTTCAATGAAGATACAGCGATGTAATATTTATTAATTTTGACATTCTATTTTGAATATAACACACAAACTATCTAGCTTGTCGCAAAAATAGTTGCGAATCTAGATAGTTTGTGTGTTATATTGTTATATTCAAAACAGAATGTCAAAATTAATATAACACAAACTATCTAGCTTGTCGCAAAAATAGTTGCGAATCTTGCGTTGCTTTGAACGAGCTTAAAACCTGGAGACACCACGTCAAGTAACTATATATATATTTTTTGTGTTCATCCCGTGCAGAAACTATAAATGTATTGAGCGCAATCGCTACATCTCCCGACACAAATAGTTAAAGTGTTCCAGGTGACGGGGGTTGAAATCGGCGCGCGTTGGCGAATGCAGTCCGAGAGAGTGGAGAGAATCGTCATAAGCTCCGAGGCACTTGTCGAAACGCCGCGAGCTCGTGAGACAGAGAGACATGGCTCGACGGGAAGGACGAGGACGACGAGGACGATGAGATGGTCAGGAATGGCGTGGTGGTGGTGATGGTGGTGCGGAGGTGCCAGCGGTGGTGGTGGTAGCGGAACCAGCGCGAAGGACTGCAACGACGGAGAGCGCACGCAGTCTAACGAAAGCCGCGGTGGCGCGCGCGCGGCACGCGCCAACTTTTGTCCTTCGGTCGAAGACACGTGAATGCCAACCACGTGGTCCAGTGCGTGACACGAAAACTGGAGTTGGTCGCGAGAGTGCCATTCAGGTGCTTCGTACAAAACAGTGACAGATTCAAATCGCGATCGCGACGGGACTCCGGGTTTTCGCAATCCGCAGCCGTGGACACGAGAACAACCGTCAACCTGGAGCCCACGTGCCAGAAACGGTGAGCGAAATTGTTTTACTTGCGATACCCTCGTCTTTATTTTACAATTGCACTGTGCTCGATGATACAATTTTTCAGGCGATTTTTTTCATGGCAAACACGATAATAAAAATCATAAAAAGCGACAAAAAACGCAATGAGATGATTTATTTCTGTTTCCGTATTTGTTACGTAATTCGGCAGATTACGAAACCTTATAAGCAAATTATCAACTTAATCAATAAATCCAACTTCACGTACGCGGAAATGTCGAGGAGAAATAAAGCTCGAACGGAATTAACGTCATGTGCGATTCCAAACCGCAACCGATTGCACAGGCCGGAGTTATGATCGCGCTGACATAAATTACAGTCGCGATAATTAAACACGGGAATAACTACCGTGCGAGCTGAACAAGGATATAAAACTCGTATATTTGTTTTATTTGTTACTTCGTTAAGTGTATACTCCGGAGAATGCACACTTCTCGTCACATAAAGAATATTTATGGCGAGTTTTTATCTCGATTATATTAAATCATTTTACGCGTTACGTGAACTTTTGTTGTGTATGAAAGAATCCTCGTTCATTACAATACAATTTATTTCTAATTTTACGTATGTTTCATTTACGAAATAATTCTTACCGGATTAAAGACTTCCGGAAAAAAAGAAAGTTTCGATACCTATCGTAATTATAAATATTTCCAAGAGGAAATATTTGCAACTCGTCGATAGAAGTTGTGTCTATGGCCAATTGTGTGCTACATATGTACAAGAGATAAATCTGAAACACATCGCGTGACAAACTGATATTTCTGAATAGAAATGGTGTACTTTCACGTAGTTAATTATATCGCTGGTAACTGGCGGCCAGGCGTTTCCGACATGGAACGTAATATATGTACTTGTCTAACAAAAGTGCAGTAAACTTTAAAATCAAATATTTCTTTTTGTCTGAAATCGAACTCTCGTTAAGCACATCGGTACGAACAATACAAAAGAAAACAGCTGAATTTAATTTAATTAATTAATCACAATTTTTAATCCGAGTTTATCTTATATTAACAATTATATTACATTTTTTTATGTATCAGTAAAATTGTTCAATACTTCAACCCTTTTTTAGGATTAAAAAATGTTAATCTTTCAAACGACCTTGTAATGTCTTGTAGATGCCTATTGCAGTAATTTCCCTCCGCTAGAGAATATACTACACAAGCCGCGAACACACCGGATAATCACACGCATGCACACGTCCGTGGGGAGCATTTTATACGATTGAACTAACGTTAAACCGATAGAAAGTCAATCTGATCTCACGACAACGCGAGACAATCTAATTGCTCAATCACACGTCGCATTCCGCCATCAGCGAACAATGGTTTACGATCGTTTATGCACTTCACGTCGCGAATATAATCGCGCATAATGCGAAAGAGGAGGTTCTAGAAGAGAAAAGATTGTTTAAAAATTGATATATTGCTCATTACGTCTAGACAATTCTATTCTATGTGTCTGTAAAAATCGAAAATAGAAATAACGGTGAAACTCAACAACCATGCAGAAATTTTGAGAAACGAAAAATAATTAATTCTTTATTTAAAAAAAAACAGTTGTTAATTTAACGCTAAATGATTTTGGAAGCCTAAATTTTTAAATTTTTCACAAACTTTAAGATTTTCTTTGAATTCAAATTGCTTATACAATAATGTCAAACGCGCTTTGTGCGTAAGATCGATCCGCAGTTGTAGAATTTTCGATGCATCAGGATTGATGGATCGGCGCGCTTCTTCTCTTGACACAATGAGCTATGGAACTCAAGAAGAAAATATACCGGTTCGTTAAAGTAGCTGAATACTTGAAATAATTGGCTATTATCCGTGAAAAAACAGTGCGTTATAAGAAATTTCTAAATGGGTTTGAATTTCGTTGGTGTCATTTTTATACCGCCGTTTCGTAGACATTTCATTTCACTTTTCATTATCAGAGTTTCTGATACGTATCAGGTTGCTTTTGAATTCTGACGGGAAGTGAAGTGAAACATTTGACGTAAAAATGACTAACGCGACACTTAAATTCGAAAAAAAACAAACCATTTTCATGAAACAATATAAATCTGTAGTTTTTTAATTAGCAAGTTGACAAGAGTATAATTTTCAATTTATCAATCGTTACACACGCGCTAATTTATCACGCTTCGTAATTTCCTCTCTCATTTCTTCCTTAAATACGTCAATGTGATTAATTGCGAATCAATACGCAGTTGCACTTCGCGTTTATTTTATGACTTAGCGGCAGCACTCGACTAACATAAATAATTTACGCACGCATCGAGAGTGAATGACACGATACACCTTGTTCATGTATAACTAGTTGTATAATGTAGTCGTTACTTAATTACATATATACTCGTAATAATATGTAGAAAAAGAGACATCTAATCGAGAAACTCTTTTGCCTTCTCTCCCGTGCACAGAACTAATTAACATTGATGTTGCGCATCTCGTTCGCGCGCTAGTCGCGAACTCGCCAGTTCGAGCGCAGCAGCAAAACTCTGTTTACTTCTCTATGAACGCGTGCGAGCTGTAGAGAGCCGCAAGAAAAAAAAACATATATATAGACCGTGGAAACTTTTCAAAAATTGGTTGCAATGTAATAGTCGATGTGTACCTCGAGCTACAAAAAGGGAGGGAGCGAGAGAAGGAGCATGTGCGAAACGCGGAGGACGAACGGTCGAGAAAGAGTGAGAAAGAGAAAGAAAGAGAGAGAGAGAGAGAGACTGAGAGTGGCAAGGGGCCAGAGGGGGAGGAGGATTGCTAGCATTTCAGAACGGATGTGGGCTCTGTGGAAATTGTGCTGGGATAGGAAAAGGGAGGTTGGAAACCGGCTGGAGGGATAGCCGGGGGCGCAGACGCGCTCTGCAGTTGCCGTAATTAGAACCGTGCGCCCCGAGCACATAGCCCGCGGCTGACGAGTCTCCTGCGGACCAAAATTATTCATGAAGCCGCGCCACCCACGGCGAAATTTTCTCGTAAATATTTTGTCTCGTCCGAGATATCGCCCCGGATATATGTATATATATATATATATGTATATATATATATATATATATATATACACATACACACATATACATATGTGTGTGTTTGCGCGAATGGAACAAATAAAAGAACTGAAACTTTTCGCGATTCTCTCGCGGTCGTCATTAACACGGGAAACGAAATCGAAAGAAACGAATCGTTAACCCCTCACGGCAGAAGCCGCAATCGCGCGGACAGCTATTATCGCGCGGTTAACGATCACACACGTGAATTGATTTTAATTGCCTCGCGCGCGTATTGAGTTTTTTTTTCCTTACTTATGCTGTAATAAAAATTTCGTAGCAAACAAAAATTGGTTTCAATTTTGTATTTTACAAATTTCAAACGAACAGAGGAATGTTCACCTTTCTCTTGGTTACACATCGTTACTAGATGTGTCAATATCGTGATATTAAAAGTGAAAAAAAAAAAAAAATATTATCAAGCCTATGTTTGTTACATCTCTTTGAGTAACCGTACAAATACACGTAACGATGGTATATTGCATTGTATAAAATATATGGAAGTTTTCGGATCGGTGACTACACATTAAAACCTGCAATTTCGCAGTAATGTATGTAGAGCGCTTTATGTAAATAAAAAATGCAACGCAACCCGAAACAATCGACTCTTTCGTTGGAAATGAGCGTTGTCATGGATACAGCCTACAGCAAAAATAAATTCGTATCGATACGCGTATTATATCCTTTCGTATTAAATTAATTAAAATTCTACTTGACAATTGTAAATAAATGGTCGCTCGGTCCTCATAGTCGCCACTAATACGCTCTCTTATTTGGTTTCGCCCTACATTTAAGACAGTATAATAACAAACATAAAAATCATTTAAGGTTACACTCATTACACTAACAATTTGATAATGACGCATTTTGAATTACATTAAAATTTATCCTCTTTGAGTTGTTAAGCAATCACTTGGATACTACACTTGGTTACCTTACACGCGTTATGCAATTTATTCTCGATGTGTAAATCTCGTGAAAAGAACATATATATACATATGTCATTGCAATTATATAATTCTTGTGAGAGTGAGACATGAAAATATATTTAATAAATTATAGTTCTTGTGTGCAAGACAGAGATTCCGTTATTAATCTTTTGACTTCTGAGAAGTCTGTTATAAAAACACTATTTTTTTCACAATGTATATACGTGCATTATATTCCATAATAAATTATTCATAAATATATATTGTCAAATCTTATATTTTTTAATTTCTTAACAACGCGGAAAGAAACAAGTTCAGAGTACTGTTGCGTTACGCGTAACATGCGCGCCAATTTACACTTCCGCGCGCCGCGGTTCTAAAATCTGACCGTGTTAGGTGCACACCTGGTCAGGTCGCGGCGACTATAATACGTGTTGCAATATATAACTCGCGCGTGTTGCGCGATAACATGAAATTCCTATCTCGACCAGTTCGACGCGCGGCGCGGTTTATGCATGTCGTCGTCGTCGCCGTTGTCGTCTCGGTCAGAATTTCCGTCTCGTAGGGTAAGTAGGTGAGTAAGTGGTGGGAATAGGCGAGGATGAAATGGAGCAAGACATGCATTGGCGCGTGTCGGGAGTGCCTCTTTGGCTCTCCACGCTCTCAGGCAACGGAACCAGGGCCCCGGGTTCTGTGTTTATACGTAGGCAGGTACGTGCCTACATATCGTGCGCAGTCCGATGTAAGTAACGATGCGTGCAACGGCTGTGCTCGTAGGTAGATAGATAGGTACAGAGAGAGAGAGAGAAGAGAGAGAGCCAGGAGGAGAGCTTGGAGAACTGGAGAGCAAAGAGAGAGATTTACACCGCGACCGATATATACGCACTCGCGCGTGTATGTTTGTACGCGCATATCCTTTGTAAGTATCCTGTATGCGCGCGCGCGCGTGTGAGTGCGCGTCCACATATTCAGAAAGAGAGAGAGAGAGAGAGAGAGAAAGAGAGAGAGAGCTCGATAAAATATTATAAAAAGCCCGGGCGAACATATCCGACAAGATAAAAACGCCCACGGCGCGTACGACGATGCATTTAGCATCCTGATTCTTATATCGACGACCGCGGCGAAACGACCGTGTGTAGCGCACGTGCGCGCGCGCGCGTGAAAAAAAAATCGTGAGAGCGTAGTATCCTGCATCTTCGCAGGAATGCGAATGTCGAACGCGACACAAAAACGATTGCGAGAGAAAGTTCATCGTATCATTTTGCACAATTTTTTGAGATTTGTAATAATTATTTTTTCGCGCGCGCTCGCCGTAAACGTGTTTTATATGTTTTTTATGTAACAAATTATTTTGCAGAGAACAAGTTTGACAAGTTCGCTACAGTGATCCGGAAAATGGGACGCATACGCTGTAAAAGACACGATAGATAAACTGAAATTTATGACACGATAAAAACACAGTCGTCCCGTTTCGGACTCCGTTTGACCGCAATTTTCCCAACATCGAAAATGTGCGCGCGTGAACATCCGGAAAAGCGTTAAAATCCGTATAGTGCGTAATTATCGTTTGAGAAAAGCACGACAGAGTCAAGTCGTTAACGATCGTTAACGATCGTTTGCGGAGGTAATGAATGGACGCGCAATTGGAAGCAAGTACGCATAATTTCGCGAGTAATGATTCTCCAGTAGCCGGAAACTATTCCGCCGTCTGTCTATCGTTTGTATCCGACAAATGACGTTCCTGGTAAATGAAGTACCAGGTGGTAAACGCGGGTGGTGGTAAGGGAAAGGACACGCGTAGAACACAGTAGGGGTATGTGCAACATTGCAACTGAAAACCTTAACAAGGCAACACACAAACGCGGGAGCTTGCAGCGTGTGACGACCGTCGCCGCCGCCGCCGCTACTGTTACGCGAGGTAGCATCCGATTGGGATAGCAATTAATGTTATAAAAGCTTTCTCCGCTAACCGTCGCGCGATTATTCGTTGGATTCGCTGTTCAAACGGCTTTCAACATATTAGCACCGATAATTATATTGAATTTCCGCGAGGCAATTCGCGACGATCAATAGGAGACGATGCAAAACTTGGAGAAAATTTGAAGTGCAAATAAACACAACGTCGTTAGAAAAACTGACGAAGCGCAATGACAAATTGGATCTTAGAGAATGTACCGAAATGTAAAAGTCGCGTTACAATACAGTACGGTTAAAGTCGCGTAAACGAGAATAATAGTTGATGATACGTAACTCAAATATATTATATTATTATTGTATGTATTATTTTACATATTTTTTATATATTACACGCCGTAATTATATAAGAGTATTAAATATTGTATTATTTCAATATTATTTTGTATTCTTCGTGTCACGGATAATAAATTATTATTGGCTGTACGTCGAACAAAATATAACAATATCGTTTATGAATATTTATCGAATTAATGTACGCATTTCAATTTATTTTTGATAAAAATATCAAAATAAATTGAATATTCTGTTTAATATATGCCGTATATATAAATACGACATATGTATGTATATACGATCAATTGTCTCTTGCAAAATAGAGATTGTACAACGTCATTAATATTGTGGCGCGATATTTTTTTGTATAAATAGGATTATCTTTAATAGTGTTTGTTTACTTGTTTTATTTCGAGAGATATTACTTCGATTAGATTAGCAGTACCAGAAATTATCTATGAAGTCCGTGCGAAAATGTTAATCGTGACGACGGAATAAACCGGTCTATCGATCAATCGCGTTGCGGTAGCTCGATGCATTTATCGAGATGTCTCGAGTCCCACGAGCAAAGATATTAACTCACAGAACGGAGAAAGTTGAAGATCTCTGAGAAGATGTATCTGAGGATTTATTACTCGATTTGCGAATTCAAAGCTTATTATTACTTATTAGCTTATTATTTAGCACAGAAAAAATTTCGAACTTATCTATTCAATTTCTGAAAATTTATTTCTCCAACCAAGTAAGATAATAAGATTCAGATATTTAACATAAAAATTTTTACGGACCAAGAGACTCTTTGGCAAAACATGTATAAAAATTCGGAGTAATAATGTAAAACAATGTAAATATGCAGTATCGAATTATTCCGAGGAAACTAATGTATTAAAAAAATGCGAACGCAAAGATTACATTCTCCAGATTATAAACGTTAATAACATTGCGATTCGAACGCTCGTGCGCGCTATCGCAAATGGCTCTCCATTACAAATATTATTCAGAGAGAGCCGATCTGACTGGCCCCTCATAATGAAACCACCAGAGGGAAATCCGTCCG
Organism: Pseudomyrmex concolor; assembly: GCA_014839585.1. NCBI lineage: Eukaryota > Metazoa > Arthropoda > Insecta > Hymenoptera > Formicidae > Pseudomyrmex > Pseudomyrmex concolor. The sequence goes on along the minus strand of QVOB01004553.1, from coordinate 11,697 downwards.
GGTCTGGTCTAAATGAATTCGCATGCGGTATCATTTCATCACTTTGTGGTTCCATATTTGATGTCTCTGTTATTCTAGCTTTGTATTCGCGCGAGCATACCAGATTTTCGAAAAGGTTGATAGAACAGTTTCAATAATTAAAATTGATCATCATGCAGAAGAGAAACTCGGGTGTTTTTTTTTTTTTGTATCTGTGAATTTTATCTCGCGCTCGTTAATATGACATTTCGCGAAGCATTTGGTTTTATGATTAAATAGAATACAAATATTATTTATTAATATTCGATTAATGCAATAAATACAAGATATTTTTTTATTTCATATTTTCGCGTTACTTACACATTTTTGTTATTTAAGCGCATCAAAATTACGTCCGACTGATTCTTCGTATTTTGCGCGTGTTTTCATCACTGATACATATAAATATCATTTATTATTATAATAATTCTCTGGTCCCAACGTGAATTTTCCGAATTGTTGATCGCAAAACAACGGAGGTGGTTTATTTCCATGTCTGGCGAGTTTTTTTTTTCAAATGATACATTGTCGCTCCGATGTAACTGCGCTCTCTCTCTCTCTCTCTCTCTCAAATTTGCCGTCGACGTCCTTAGGCCATTAAACGTCCGCGTGTGAAGTTAGTGCGGTGCTCTTCTTCACGACATTGTGCACGCGCGCGATGGTGTCCTTAGCCACGTGTGAGCCGCCTCATCGTGTCCCCGGGCTGTGATCACCTTAACATATGTGCGGGAATTTATACGTTTCGCGGCGTGTCGGTGGTCGTCGCGCGCGTTTGCTCGTTCGCGCACGCGTGCGTATCAGAACTGTATCTGGATAAGCGGTCTCCGATAGCCCCGGGTAATAACGCGGATATAATGGTGTTCTCTCTCTCTCTCTCTCTCTCTCTCTTTCCTTTCTAATTTGACGTTCGAGAGGTGACGACGTTGTATCTTCACGCTAGTGAAGCATGTTGGACGTGCGCGCGCGTGCCCGCTCCTATACAGACTGCTATCACTTATATAGAGCTCGCACATTTCCAAATAGCTTACTGCAATATTATTATTTAAGTTTACAATGTAAATACGAACATTAAGCTTCATGAACATTAACTTTTATTTACGAATAAAATTGTGATAATTAATGTTATCGATTTTTTAAATGTATAAGATAATTCTTATAATACATTCTTATAATACATTTTTAATTTGTAGCGAGTAATTCTTTTTAAACCACAGTTTTAATGACGTTACACTGACAAATATTTAAAATTTTTGTCGATCTTTTGACAGTATTCCCGACTTATTCGAATATCGTTCGTACGCGACGAAAATTGTATTAACAAAAGACATTAAATCGCATCGGCACACCGACGGTTACATAATAGATATAGTAACACTGCTAATTGCGTATTCTCTGTCTCATCTATTTTTATCCGCGCGTACCTGTTTGCGCACACGCGGACGTGGGCATATATAATAAAACTGTCCGCGTATGAGATACAATTGGCTCGAGGCATCGCCGCAAACGCGATGTGGACGTTATTGCCGGATATCGTTACGTCTCCCGGCTTCCATATTCTTCTCTGATATACGCGATGCGAGAAATCTTGATCTATTCGAGATTTGAACATCTCTTACCGCACACAATGTGAGCAAAATATTATTTACGTAAATTGTCCCCTACGAAACGTAAATACATACAACAATTTGTTTGCTGAATTAATTGCCGATTTTACGCACGTAATTATACATAAAATTAATCGCCGAATAGCTTCAGTATGTCGACTGTAATGTAACATTCGTATACCGGGGCCAATTGCCCCGAGGCATTCGAACGGCCATGATGATCATCGCCATTATTACAGCTATATTGTTCTTCGGATTCTTCTTTCTCTCACTCTCAGAGAGCTTCGCCGGTCATTCCGGAGTATTAGCAGGTACACTGTATTAGCAGGTACATTAGATAATATGGATTTTGATCAAGACTCGAATCGAAAAGCTTTCACTAAATAATAAAAATGTACAAATCTTTTAATATATCTTTCTTTTTTTACATTATTATTAGTAAAATGAGAAAAACATTTATAATAGCGTCGAGTAACTTTTCAGTTACGTTCACATTTCGCATTTCGAGAACTATGTTTTCAAACACGGAGAGGATATGTGATTGAAGTGCCGTCAAAACCCATTAATATCATCGGCGGTGCCGTCAGCACACCGAGCGTTTGTCCCGATGACACATGTTCCCGGGCGTGAACGCGTCATCAATCGATCTCTCGTCGTCGCGTCAAAGATCAACAATAATGCGAATTAATTATATATGCAATTATATATCTCTTCCCTCTCTCCTTTTTCTCTCTTTCTCTGTCTATACTCGTAAACGCATAGCTCCGCATAAATCTCGCGCGATTAGCCCGCGGCGTCTGCGCGGCCGTGATGGCCGTTGTTGCTCATCCGCCTCCGCCGCGAAGAGGCTCCACACTACTTCTTACTCTAACTCCTTAACCCGATGTCCGACTTGCGACGATACTTGGCCGACGGTTCTTTGCTCGTTCCCTGTACCTTCGGCGAAGAAATGCATCGCGCGCGCATCGCCCGCTTGGCGACCTCTCGCAAAGAGCCGGACGAGAAAAGGCGCAGTGCATCGTGTGCTGCATTTCGCGGCGTCTCCCGCGGCGATGCACTGCGCAACGACCGATGTGGGCGAGGGTGGTATACGTAGATGGTGGAGAAGGAATCTCTCTCTTTCTTTCTTTCTCTCCGCATCGTCTTCTGGCCGTCGCAAATTCTTCGCTGAACGGTGGAAAACAAGCACTAAACCGGCGGCCGAACACGTCGTCCCTTCTTATCCTTCTCGTGTTTCAACAACGACAACAGTCACGACGCACACAATGGATAAGAGGGATCTTTCACGTAGACAAACATTGCGATTTTTTTTTTATTGTGTTTTTAAAAATAATAATCAGACGCGACATTTTCCTTGCTTCTTTTCTTCCGCTCACACTTGCCGATCGTGTGTATGTATTTTAAATCGTGCGAAACAAACCTTCTTCTCCATATCGATAATGGTGTGATTAACTGAAATCAGCTTGTGTTAATTTTGTCAAAATTTTTTCAAATCCGTATTTCTGTATGTTTATACTTTCTTAACAACTTCTTCGGATAAAAAATATTAATCCGCTTGAACGTAATGTCGAAAAATCGTCGTATACATTACGGAAATCATGAAAAGCAAGCTTCTGGACAATAGCTAACAATGAGCCGGGCCTTTCACAGGCATGTAATAATGAAAATCCGAGAGAACACCTCGCGCTGGACCAAACCGCACCCTCTCCTTTCCACCGTTTCCGCGCGTTTGCGAGCGCGTTTAAAAGAATACCTCTTGAACAGGATCGGGAACCGACCAACGCTCGCCAAATATTGTTTCGCCGCTAATTGCCTTATTAATGCATACGAGAATTTCACGTTAATGTTCCAAGCCCTCCCTCGGTCGATTCGGTCATTGCCGATGTTTGTCGGCCAAAAACAATGCCTCATTAAACTAGTGTTATCGGCCGTGAGGATCGATATACGTTAAATCGACACCTCTCTCGAGCTGCGCGAATAAAACGCATAAGCAGTTAATACACACTACGAGGGTGGTACAATTAGATTCAGTTTTAGCGCCAATAGCGCGTGATAATGCGCGATAATCGAAACAACATGATAATGAAAAGCAAGCTACTGCTAGAGTTTGCTAATTATGATTGCAGTTATCGGCGTACGTACACCGATTGTGCGAAAAACAGGTCATGGGAAATCAGAGATGATCGATCCTCTTTTGTTTTTGTACGCGACACAAATCCAAAAGAAATCCGGAATGTTTCAGATTTCAAAACAAGACCAACGCGCGTGTGAAAATTTGTAAGTTTTTTAAGAGCAAAAGTATCTATAAATACTTTACTGACTGACAAATATTTGCGCGCAAACTATCTGTTAATGGTAGATCTATCCTTGCGAGTTTCTTCTGAAAAATGTACGGACGTTTGAACACATAGAAATTTTTTCTCAATTCTTCACGTGCATACAAAGTTATAAATTAGTGTATTCAGCTTTGTTTATTAATGTTGTTAGGTTTTTATAAATTTTCAGTTACTCTGTAATCTTTTGTACAATAATATTTACTTGGTTTGTTTTTTTTAATTCCGCAGACGGAAATGCGAGGCTGATGGGAAGGAGGCGAAGGCGGAACTGTCGGCGCAACGCAATATGTTCCCTAGCGCTCAAATTAAAATGAGGTAAATAAGTCGACACATCTTAGCTTCTGTACATGAAAGTTCATAAGTCGTCCTGAAAGAAACATGTCTACATATTTGAGAAAGATATTGATATACAAGAAAATTATCTAAATATACTTAAAAATTAAATAATAAATTTCTTTGCAAATGTCAATTTTTTTTTTTTTTATTTATCTAAATAATTATAAATGTTTGCGGTTTATAGTTCATTTTCGTATTTTTTTCACATAGATTATATATCTAAAGAATAGGCAGAATATATCTTTGTAAGAAAGAGAGAAAAAGAAAGAGAATTTGTTCAAATATCAAATCTGTTGTTCTTAGATTGTTGTCGCCAAGCAGTTCGCCGGCTACCTCGCCCACGATGTCGAATTCTTCGTCGCCAACACCAACCACACCGGCGACTCCAGCTTATAACCAGAAAATGACTGGTATTCCTTGCGTAGCGGCAGCTTCGAGGTACACCGCACCGGTACACATTGACGTAGGTGGCACGATATACACATCCTCGCTCGAGACTCTAACAAAGTAAGAATAATTATGATTTTTTGTTACGCTTTAAAATAAATCAAGTATATATATCTAATATATTCACAATCTCTTTTTGACAAGACACATCGTGACACAAAAAAATAAGCTAAAACTTGATTCGCATAGCGAAGAAGCAGTGACCGATCGAACAATTTCAAATAATCCAATTACATTCTTATATATTTCAAAAAACATATTTGGAAAAAAAAACGTGGATATATTCTCGGGAAAATATTATGCGACTGTAAGTAGTAAAGGAAATGTGTGGAACAAAAAAGAAAAGATTTCAAGTACAAGATTTATATGTTGAAATCCCGCGAACGCGGGAATCTTTTGCGAGAGGTACATGTCTCTCCGCGCAGCTTCTCTCTGAAACAGCATGAAGAAATTCGAGCGAGCAAGAGAGTAGAAAGGGAGCGTGATGTTCGGATCGCGGAAACGTGACTATCGATAACGCTCCGGGATGCTCGGTGTGCCGGGCAATATCTCTGAGAACATATCGCTCGCAATCAGGCACACCGTTACCCCGTTTGCCCGGCAGTGTCCAAAGGCTATTTGCGATGTGCACTTTATGCATAAAAGAGACGTAACGTGAAAGCACAACTGCACTTTGCTTATGGAGAGTTTTAATCTCCTCGAAGTATCACCCCGCAGGTATAACCTCCTCTTCGAGATCCCTCCTCTTCGAGATCCGACAAGAAAACTTCACAAGAGAGTATTATTCTTCGCGCAAACTTTTTTTTTTATGAAATAATATCTGATATCTATTCTGCGAATCGGAATAACATAAATATACAGTTAAATGCTTAATATACAAAATTCTTCTATTATAATTAACATATTGTATATGGGTCACGCAACGTGCGTGTTTCAACCTACGTGATGCGAGTAATTTTTCGCAATTTCACTTTGCGTAAAGAAAAAAAATCTGAAAAAATTGCTGTCGAATAGCTACAATATGAAAAAAAAAAAAAAAAAACCTATTAATACGTGACCCATATGCAATGTGTTACAAACAAGTTACAAATTTTACAGATGTTTTACCAAATGTGATAAAGATATATATGTTTTTCTCTAAAACTTATAACGTAAATAAATGATATCATTACTTAATTTTTATTTTAATAGATTTCTTGAATTTTTGAACGACGCTGTTTTTAAAATACTTATCGAACACACAAATTTCTAAAAATGTCATCGCGTGGCTTTTATCGTGATCTACGTTTCGAGTGACGTTCGTTACGCGAGTCCGATGCAGCGTACTCTCAAGACGGGTGAATATTCAGCACGCTTATGAGCGCGGCAAAGAAAATTGTTCCTTTCACAAGGAGATCACGAATGCACACTCAGACTCACTCGGCCTGTACCTACATTGTACATATAATACATGTACACGGCATCAGAGTAGACCGCGATAGATGCATCCGTGAGAAAGCTGATCATAATTGACAGGTGGCCTTATCGTTTCCCGGTCGTCTCGTTAACTGAATAGGCAATGAGTTCTGACTCGCCACGAAGATGTTTCTATCTGAAGCCGCTTGTAATGAATGAGCGAGAAAATCGTAATGGATACTCCTGTACTTATCGGCGTACCGAATTGACGAGCTTTCTCGTCGATCAGACAAAAATAAAAGAGAGAAGAATTGAAACGTCACAGTTAACATTGCGATTCGGAAAAAATAAGAAAATAATTTTTGTTGCTTAAATCGGCTCACAACTTCACGTTTAGCAAATATTATTTATCGCACATTATTTATTCTGTGATATTTCGAACTCGTTGGATCAAACGAAACTGTAATTTGAGGCTGACATTAGCACGCGCGATAGGCAAATTTACGCGCGATGCACGGATTATCGTTAACCGAGTTAGTGGAGCGCAGTTTCCTACGAACTGTTAAGGCGCGCATCGCAAACGCACGCACAGACCCGTGATTTAATCTATGAAAATGTTGAATACCGGATAAGCGCGCGTGTCGCGGAGCATCGCGCAGCCAAGTGCGCAAGAATGCAGAATGAATATTCTATAAAATCGAAGACTCGTCCCGCTTCGCCATCTCCTTCGTCACGCTCGATTGGACTTTCCTCCCTCATTATACGAAGTGACCTTATTATCGCTTTGTCGAAAGCATTTGTGTGTCGCAGATGCGAGAAAACTCGCACATTCACATCAAACGTCGCGGTCATCATCACATTATGTGACAGCGGCGTCAGTCGAAAATATTCGCTTTGATAAATGATAAGTGGCTCAAAATCAATGAAAGATGTAATTAATTATTTTCGTCTTCTAATGAAATAGCAGTATAGAGACACGTGATTTTAATAAAATGACGCGTGCATTTTGCTGTGCGTAGACGGTAATAAAATATTGTCAGCGCGTCAGAGAAATAAATGTCCGAATTGACAAAGTAGATTTTTAGTTTTTATCGTGCGCAATGTCTCTTTGCATTTGACGATCATCGCGTCGGTCACTGCTTTCTCACTTGGCAAACATTTCATTATCTCTCGCAGCGGATCAAACGCTCGGGATTTCGTCCTCATGTTAAAACGTCATTAAAATCACGCCAGGAGAAATCGTATATTTCATCGTGCTCGACCGACTGATTTACAAGCGGCTAAATCATCGCTATCGCCTAACGACGTTGACGCAAGTTCGCGCGCTTAGAATGATCGTTTCTAGAACCGAGACTCGTGCCGGTATTTATATCCAGACCGGTAACGACGCTCTGGAAGCGTGTGTGGCAAGAGCGGATAACAATAATAACTATAGTAGAAAAACGATCGCTAGGGGAGAAACACGTCTCCGAGCCAAAGCAATAATGCACCCTGGCCGTTCGAGAAAATCCAATATATATAATTGAGTACGAGAAATGGTTCCTACTTGCAAAGTTGCAATATGTCTGATGTTTTTTTGTAAGCATAAAGTGCAACATTAATATTAAAACAGTTTTACATAAAAATTCAATTATTTAAAAATATAAGTTGATGTAAGAATAAGTTTATCTTTTATGTATGTAAAATCCAATGACCATCCGATTTTATCGAGACAGTTTTGATTCTAATCCATTCGAATCATTTGACGTCGCCTCAGGTCGCAATGCTACAGTGTTCTGAATAAATGCATGTAGTTCTGATTGCTGAATCAACAGTGTAGACATTAAAATGACATCATTAGGTCAAAGAATCCGCCTTTGGATTTTTACACAAACTTTTCATATAATAAAGCACGCGTAGAAATGTAACAGCTTTTTTGTTTTTTCCCCTTGCTCTAGGTTTTGATTTTTTTATGTTGTTTAACAAAAGTGAAGTGTCTTGAAAGCGAAAACAGAAAATCTGGTCACCTCACTTTTGTCATGTGTTTTTGTATATAACGACATAGCAACGTAGTTTTTTTTTTTTTTTGTATAATAGACTATTCATTTTTACTATAAAAATAAATTTTGACTACCCGGTGATAAACTGGTCAAGTAGAGAATAAAGCTGGTTAAGTTACACATAGGCTCGTAGCGCGGGTACAAGTGATTAAATATTCGCGAGTCTTTTGCATTAGTAACGCAACGAATAGAACGTGTGCCGAATGGTTACTATTAGAGCGCACATTTAGGCGCCTTGTTTATGCCGTACGACGTTATGGATGAAGTAAACAGGCCAATATAATGCACGCGAATCATAAATTCATGCTTCTGATTAATTTAATTCAATCGTCGATGTATAATCGGCAATTTCAAAATAACACCGAACGTTTATTATCCCCGTAACAACCGAGCGACTATGCTGAGCATGATGTTAATTAGTAAATGTCTATTTATACGATAACTCCGCCAGCTCCGGTTTATACGCCGAAAACATAATATCCCCGCAATCTAGCTTTAACTTAATGAGATTTTACTCCCAAAAATAGACAAGATGAAGAAATTAGAAAACACAAAAAAAAACAATTATATATTATATATTCTGATATTTGATGCTTTCGCGATGTATTGTAAGAATTCTTGAAGATAGCTTTTGGTTTGAACCGTTAGTGTCATTTTTATATCGACATTTTATGGACATTTTATTTCATCAGGCTGTTTTCTTGATACCTTAATATCCACGAAACGATATAGAAATGAACGCTGTTGAAACCCGAAAATCATTTTCAAGAATTTAATTATTATATATATAATATATATATATTATATATATATTGCTCGTCAATATTTATTTACATTTTATTTAGTTTATTTGAGTTTATTTGATACACGCATAATTTATTTATTTACTTCGTTAATTCGTTTAACTATTTGCAATATTACGATCTTTTTGAGGATTTTAATAAATGCGTATAGATATTACATGTGATGATACATTCATACACATGATACTAATATACAATAATTCACACATAACGTGCTCCTAGTTGAGACACAATGAAACATCCCTGATAATACCTGAGCATATCATAATCTGTTATTCTTAGTTCGCATTGTCATTAATAACATCAGAGAGCAGATTGTTGTGAGATTCCCCACGTGGCTCGCGAAAGATTAATCGTTCTGTATCGACATTTTCCACCAAAGCGTTTACAGAAACGACGTAATGACCGATCATTAGTCCACGCTTCCGGTATCACATAATCCCTAAAACATCGTCGATCATCCTGCCTGGTCGAGGAGGCTGCGAGAGCCCCGGAGGGTATCCCATGCTAAAGTACCGAGTCGTCATTTCCTCGCCCTCTAGTCCGACACATGCAATTTAGCGGGATCTAACGGAATGTCTTGGCGCGGACGTGTCTCGTTCTCGAGACGTACTCACACATATGTATATGTATGCATCGGCCACACATGGCGCATATGCTTGTCCTAAAACTTTTCACTCTCGTGCAAGAAAGCACATCTTTGTAAATCTAATTATCTCTGTAAATCTAATTATCGCATAAAATGCAACAATATAATTAATTAAAATTGATAATGAAATTTGCTATTAGTCAAGTATTTTTACACAAAATATATTCAACAAATTTTATTTAATATTCATCTTGTACTTTTCAAAAAACCAAGATAGATTTTTTTTTGTAGTTTTGATACATAAATTTGTGTCTAAAAAATATTTGTAATTAATTCTCAGTTGTGTGTGTGAATCTAGATATATTCTGCACACATCGAAAGCAGAGCGAAATCTCAATGATGTGAGCCGATCATTTAGCGTTTTCCCATAGCGAACGAATCTGACCCGGGATCGGACCTCGGTCGGTCGGTGGGCCCAAGAAATCGCCGCGGGTAATCACGGTGCTCGTCCTCCGCCTCTGGTACTGTTTCCTCCCCCGCTCGTCCTCCACCCTTCTCTTCAGTCGACTGCCACAAACATCGCTGGCCCTTATATAGCCCCTACGAGTTCGCGTCTCCTTCTCACATCTCTTGACGGGCATCACTTTCGCACTTTCTCTCTCATTTACCACTTAACGAGTTACGCGAGTTCTTTCGTTCTTCTTCCGTTTTTATTTTTTATACACCCTATTTTTATACATTTGTACTTTTATTATTTTATAGAATCTATTATAAAACAAATTCGAAAAAAATTATAACAAAAAATTAATAAACCTAATTTAGATTTTTATAATTAATTATGTGATTGACTTAATTTATATTTTTAATTCATAAAAAATAGTTTGAGACATTTATTAATTATTTAATGTTTTAATGGAGATACAACAAAATTTAGAAATTGTGTGCTGAATTTTAAAAAATTATTCAAGAAATGGAAATTTAATGCTCATTTAAATAGAAAGTACATCATTTTTGCGTTTTCACTGACCGAAATTACAGCGTGAATTTTAACATTCCCGCGGCAATTGTAACGAAGAACGGGCTTGTCAGAGAAGAATGGAGTTTCCTTCGTACAATAACTCGCCTTGATATTTTATGGAAAATTAACTATATCGTATAAAATTTTGCGCTTGTATACGCTTTGAGGTAAAGTCCCGCGATTTTCATTTCCCTATCCTGACAGCGCATTCTCCGTCTATCCTTTTAGACCAAGATATCTCGGTGAGAAGTCGATAAATAGAAGGAGGGAGAGAAACAACAAGAGCGAGATCAGCAAGAAAGAGAAAGAGATCGGCGAAGGATGAAAAAGAAGAAGGAAGAGGAAGGGAGAGAAGAGAGGAGGAGGAGGAGAGAGAGAGAGCCTCTCTATATATGTATACACCTTCGTATCTACCCCGCGGTGACTTCTCTTCTCTCTTCTTCGCTAAAGTCAGATCGCCCACGGCTCCATGAGGCCGTCGTTATTATATGTTATCGCCATGGAAGGTATGGGAACCGGCCCGAGGGGGCACCGGGTACCTACCTCGGTATTTCCCCCTCGTTGTGCCATAACGCACCGGCGAGATACACGGTAGAGAAGAACTGACTCTCCCCCTCTCGCCTCTCACCGTGGTCCTCAGAGTCACTCGTTGCACCTTCCGTCCTTTTTCCGCGACCGCGCTTTCTCTTCCCCGCGTTCTCTCTGTTCCTTCATCCCGTTCTTTTCCCAGAGCATTCGTCTATTATATGCTAAATTACGACAACCTTCGGTTGCGCACGCAGACCACAGCACCGCTCTCGGTACGTCCGAAGAGCACGTACGAACAAACACGCGCGTGAAGCTGGTTAACACTGAATGTAAATTTCTACAGAATCGTTATTTAACTCTTACTCGAAAATGGCAAGATTTAGAAAAACAACAATTTTTTAATTCAATATTTAAAAAATGATCTCATGCATACGCGTTATATAAAATATATCTATTAACATTTGAATGTGTGTGTGTGTATAAATTGGGAACATAGTAAGGAATCATTACAAATTCCTTTTTACGTTTGTTAATGCGCGTTTTTATGACGGGTCGTACATGGTAATGTGCGTTTTTACAGCACA
>QVOB01004552.1:0-31043 GCA_014839585.1 Pseudomyrmex concolor | reverse complement strand
AGAGAGAGCGAGGGAGGTTTCGAGCACTTGGCACGTAGGGCTCCCCCGCGAGCCAACGTCCAATTACTAGTTGGGCGCGTATCTTCATGGGGGGTCCCATGCGCAATTGTTGTATTTCGCTATTGTTCCGCCGCGTGATTGGATCCATTGTTTTTGCTCCTTGTAATTATTGGCGAGAGAGGGACTCCGAAAGGGACTCTCTCTCCTTCTCTCTCTCACCGACGAGAGTCGTCGTTTCGATTCTCCACCGCGGGCTCGCGATCGACGTTATATTATTTAACGAGCACGAAAATCATTCCGAACGGGAAGAACATTTCCCCGCGGAGAAATCCGCGCGCGGCTAATGCGTAATCGCCTGCGCGCGGAGATAGAGAAAAAGATAACGTCGGCCCGCGCCGACGGCCATTGAAATTGTAAATATTGTGTCACGTAAATCCCATCACCCCACCGCGCATTTACTGTAATATCATGTTTGATGTTAGATTTTTATTGTCCGAGTAACATCAATCAAAGTTGCTGCCGCAACACACGGCGAAGGTAATATCACACGGGGGACAGACGTGTGCCTCGGGCGTGGCAAACTTTCTCCCTCGATTATAGATACTAGAGGCTCGAACTAAGAAACGTGTCATTTCGCCTCAACGACGTGGCATTAGTATAGGTTGTTTTTTCGTGCTTTTAAGTGAAAATTGAGAGATTTTCTCACAAACACGTGAAAGAGGAGAGCGGGAGTTTGTTGTATTTTATTTTTCGCCGCGCGCGCACCGGAGAACATCAAGTTTTACCTATTTAAAAAACACATACGAAGCAAAGATACGTAAATCGATATCTATCGTTATTTATGTGGAGCAAGCTGCAAACGCCGAAACATATGAAATCGAATGTTGACCAAACATGTTATTGCTTTTAGCTTTTTCAAATCTAGAAAAATATGTTGACCCGGAAGAGAAAAATTTTTTTTGCGCATGTATTATTTGACGTTGTTTGAACAAGGTAAACCGTCGATCGTAACGCGCTCCGCATCTCGAGAGCGTATTTTTTCGAGGCTTCTATACTTGCACTAATATAAAAAAATAAAAATAAAATAACACGAGAAAGAGAGAACTTTCCGATACGAACTTTATTACCTCCAAAAGTTTAATTTACCCTCGTCACTTCTCTCATATTTTCTTCTTAGCAAAAAAAAAAAAACAATTTCGTGATCAAACGTGCAAACAAATGTCTGCTTGATTCCCTTGCTCGCTGTGCGAGCAAAGTGAAGACGTTCCGGCGACTTGTTCACGATGCAATCGTACGTAACCGAAATTCTGCGGCGCGACACTTCGCTCCGTATCACATTTCCTTTTCCGCCCGAGGCGCCACAGTGTATTATACGTCCGCGTAGAATAAAGATCCTTTGACAAAATTCTCCCGAGGGACCCTCTTTAGGGACGGCTATATGGCCACCAGGAAATGACTGAACCGCGTTAGGATATTAAGTTATGTTAAAGGCGTCTCTCCCTCTCTCTAAGAAAAATGTGTGTTAGGTCCTCGCGGACCCACACACGATCGCAGGAGAATCCTGCTGGCTCAGGGCGATCGCAACCGAATCTCCGAGCCATTTTCGATATATTTCTCCGTGTAGTTTTCTTTCTCTTCGCATTTCGCGCGTCGCATACATAAAAAATTATTTTTCCCCTCAGTGATAAATAATAAAATATAAGTTGCCAAGATAATTTTATGTACACACGCGATATTTCTGGTGGACGAAGAAACTTCTTTGCAAAATCGAAGTACATTCGGCCGGCTGAAAGGGATCGCGAAACGAAATGTGTTTCTGTTTATAATTTCGTGATATCCTAAACCGCGGCGTAACTAATTAATCCGATCATCCGGGCCTATATTTCACACGACGCGGCCGCTGTAATCGGGAGGACATGAAAAAAGGCGAGAAATATCAATAATAAAGATACGGGAATAACCGTAAAACGTCAGTTCCACCGGAGACCGGTCGTTGGCTGTAACCAATGAAGACGTAAACCCATGTCCGCGCGTAATTTAGAGTTCTTAAGTCCCAGTAGGTGGTTGGCCACCACCTGGGGCTCGAAACACCTTATTGCGCCCACGGCTACCGCACCCCAGACCGCTCTTGTCTCTTCTTTCTTCGGGCGATCTCAACGAACCGGCGGCACACATCTTCCGATTTTTGCTTAATAAACTGGCGGTTGTATTATATATTAAAATATTTTTCAGATTTTCCACAGTTTGCCTTTAGTTGAAATTATATTTCGAATTATATTGTTACAGAATCTATGACGATCAATTTCTCTCTCTCTCTCTCTTGTAATAAAAAAAAATCTTAACAATATTAAATTTATATTATTAATATTCTATATATATTGTGTAAAAAGTTGTTTTATTGTACGATCTTCATTTTATCGTTCAAAATTGTTAAATTTAGTTTAAACACATATTTATCGATACTTCGGTTCCTTTCATTTCGCTTACATTCTTGTACCTGTATCTGTAAGTTGCGCGTTTGGTTCACGTATATGTTGGAATGTCGCGATCTTACAAGCTGCCGTGCTCGGAGATCATACCGCGCATATTAGCCGACACGCGGACGTCGTCCAGAAGGAGGGAAAAATAAGAGCTCTCGCGGCGACTCTTTCGTGACACGACAGCATTTGCGCCGCAGTGTCAGGACCGGTCGCTGCGAGCGGTCAACCGACCGAACCCGTGGCCGACATTCGACCCGACACCGCCGCTGCAAAAAGAAGGAAAACGACGCACGCCGCGCCATTACTTTCAATTTATGTTCCTCGCGATTCTTAAATCGGCAAACTTTCGGGGACCGCCCGCAGGCCTCTCCCCGTAGCGCTGCTCATATGTACAAGGTGTCTCGAACGTTCTGTGCGAGTTTTTCACACATCCAACGTTCGCGCGAATCGAGATATACGAATATTTTCAATCACGGAAAACCGAACGCGCGTTTGGCTCTTCTACAGTTTCTTATAAATTGTTTTACGCGCATCTGACAGAGAGATGACGCGTAACGAGTTCGCTTTCGAGCGGAATCGCGCGCGCTTCATGGAAAAGGAAGATCGAGTTGGAGGCCACAAAAAGGGCGGAAGAAGAACTGACGGGGGGTTTACCAGCGCGGGGTATCGTGTCTGGCCGCGTACACGCGCGCTATCGCGGTGGGTGAGCCCGATATTCCCCCTCGTAATTCTCTCTTCGGTCCGTATTTTTGCGAATTGGACGCGGGGACGTCACGTCGAGCACCAGGGTCCTCGATAAACAGATTTCTGGAGGACGCGCCCGCGCGCGTCGCATACTGCGCTCACGCGAGCACGGGCGCACGCACGCACGCACGCACGTTCGTGTGGAGACACGGGGCGAGATCGCCCCGAATTCTTTGTGGTTAAATTAGAACGCGTGCGATACGGAAGGGAATCATTTCGATCTTTTTTCCCTCGCGTAGTAACAGTTTGCGAAATAGCGCTTCGCGATATTTGTGATAGATTGAACGTCACCAATGGTCTTATTTTTGATCATCGGAAAACGATATATCCTCCTCGTTCCGTCACGTTATTTAATCACTCACGTTTACTCTGAGCTCGATTGCAACATCGATGGAATGACATATTTCATGTAACCAAGGCGAACGTTATCAGAATGTGATCGCACGCAAGATTTACTCGGTCACTAGGCTGGAATTATACTGAAAGTTAACAAGCGGCATTGCCGAATTTGGAAGGGCCAGAAGAAAAGAAGGGCACGGAAATGGGATGTTCCTCTTCAAGGGCGTGATTCTCGACTAGGGCAAGCCCCTAAAAAAAATTGGTGCTTTCGACCGTTTCTCGAAGCCGCGTCGACCAGTCTCGGCCGAGACCCGGGCGGAATAAGAGAGTTGTCTCTCACAATGCCCGGGTCCCTTCCAACCTGATGGATCGAAGTGAGTTTTGAAAATGTATGCGCACACGGCCAGATTCACAAGGAGGGCTGTAAACCCCGCCTTAGGCCAAGCTCTCGGGAGGGTCTCCCTTACATTCAGCGCTGGATTTCACCCCGCAGACGGCGAGACCACCCTACACCCCGCGTGCCTCGTCTCGCGTCCCTCGTTTACCTCCCTTCCTCCGGTTTCGCTCTCCTTCCTCCCTGGCAACACCGCCATGTGTGTACGAGTTTCATGCCAAGGCAGTGACCCACGAACCAACATATTGGCATTGTTTGAAGAACGAGAATTGCCCGACGTGCCGCTAGGGTTGCTCCCGTGACACACGTACACCGAACGGATCGATCCTGCCGTGATCCTAGCAAGCTGCCGCAAAATACCGCGGGACCTTCTCTTCGTTTTTGTCACGTAGACGCGTAATCACGCGCGCGCGCGCGCGAATACAATCATCCCTTGTTTCAGAAACGCTGTTGAGAAACCCTCTTAACGAAAGTCACGCGAGAAACTCAAGCGAGAAGTTTGGAGCGTGTATTCGATGGTATAATAAATAATTAAAAGTATATTTACTCTTTATGCGCGCAAAGTCAGAGCTTTTGTTAAAAAAAACAAAAAAACAAAACAAAAGATTTATATTACATTCCTGTTCGCGTTTTGCATCAATGTAAATTTTTCTTCTTCTCGGTATTTAAAAAACCCCCAATCAGTTTACGATTATTCAAATCGCGTCTCTTTCTGCGAGAAACCCGACGGGCTTGTAGCGAGCTTGTACGTAGCTTGGATTTCTAGCCTCGAATTTATCCCGCCCCCGCCGGGATATATACCGCCGGCGTCCCACTCTCCTTCGCGGGATTCTTTGATAATTGAGGTCTAGTCGAGGCGCATACATAAGGAGAAGGGATATTTGTTCTCTCCACTTAAAATCGAACCGCCTCGCATTCCCATATTACGCGGGTTTCGTGCCGCTTTTCGCGTCCCGCATGCCCCGCATCGGAATGCCGTAGCGTGTGCGCGCCGCCCACGCTGCATTTCGCGCACGCATCACGCACACACGTGAGAGCGGCAACGCTCGTGTATACGCGCGTATACGACGAGGGAGCGAGCAAGCGAGAATAAGAGAGGAGAAAGCGAGATAGAGAGAGAGAGAGAGAGAATATGTTTCACGCACACGCGCCCACGGCTCGCACAGATTAAACTCACGCACAGTCCGGCCTCGGGGGCGACGTGCCAGCCAACTAATGAGAGAGACGAGCGACCACGATGATAAAGTCTCCGGCTCTCGTCCGTTCCATAACGCCCGAATCGTTTCCGTCGACCGCTACGAGGAGAACGAGGTCCCCTTGCTCCTTCTTCAGAGGCACCGCAGAGCGATTTTAACCCCCTTGAGGACCCGGTCTCGCAAGTCGCTAACACTCACGTCGAGACCTCTTCGTAACAGGAACAAGGAGAAAAGAAACGCGAGCAAAATGATTGTAACGTCTTATCCATAATAAAAAAGAAATTCACGTTAATTAAATTTACGTGCGAGATACTTGTACGCATGCTCATCTCTATTAAGCGCATACGCTTTATCTTTTTCGTAAATTGCGGAGAGTAAATTAGATATACCTTTATGCAGCCGAGGAAAATCACGGTCCGACAAAACGCATTGTATCGTATTGTTTATGAGAGTGCTCTCCTGGCAGCGATGTGTATGTGTGTGCATGTAGGTAGAATAGCATCGCCAAACCAGCGGCCAAAGAAGCCCCACGGTGTGTTTGCTATTTGCAATAGCAGTTTGCCCATTGGCCGAAGTTTATAGCCGTAACATGTTACTAAAACAAAGAGATATCCACGTTACGAAATTAGAAAACAAGAAAATACTATTTCCGATAGCGTAGTAAAAGCGTCTTGCGCTCTCCGCGTTGTAATTAGATATGTTTTAAACATTTACATTTCTCTATTTAGCAACACGTATTAAGACTCAGAGTCTTTTGCCGCTAACACAATACGCGCATGCATTTGAAAGTTAATTATTTGAAAGAAACCGAAAGTTTTATCGCCGAATTAAGTGCCGACGGCCGTCGTCGTCCTTTTCCCGTCGGACGGAGTTCGCGCGCGCGAGGACGATGCATCGGAGTAAAGGCGGTGCCGACTTTCGAAACGCTACCCGATTACGCCAAGCTCACGGATCCGCGGGCAATATATCCACAGGGAGGGAAGAGAGGCGCAAAGGTAAATCACGTAGCTCGTGCACGGGCGTAGACCTCTCGCGAGTCCGAAATTGTCGGGCAATTGACACGCGGTCATTAGATCGTCGGTATTACGCGCGGTACGCGGGACGTGCGAAAGCAAAAAATAACGACGGCGTATCTCTACGTGTGTTTACCTCTTTCCCTCCGCGCGTAGTGCGCGCGAACGAACGTCGCGTAGTAGTAGCGCGACTACTCGCGCGGCCAGCCATTTCTTTTTCGAACGCTACCGTATCACGTACACGCCGCCGGCGATGACGAGTCCCAGAACGTCACGGACGAAGAAGAGGATCGAGTACCTTGCAAGCCAACACCGTACGTACACTTCGCGGGATAGCGGCTAATTCGAGCGTACATCACCCTCGGCTTCTCGGTATCTCGTCGCCAGGAGGGAAGCGTCGGAATGGAATCGAGTTATCGTCCGAGGAAGTAAGTCGTATTTATTATTCCCGCATTAAGTCAAGTCGGAGCCTCGTTGCTTCCTCAACCTGCTCCGTATTTAGTTATTTTGTCGAGATCTGTGAACCTTCTCGAATTTATTCATTCCCGAGTGTTTTATTTTATGTGCGTTTTGTTTATTTACAATCAGAGTTATCGCGTATCTTAGAAAAAATAATCTCGGATCTCTTCAAGAAAAATTTTATTTCAATATTGAGAAAGTCTGCGACTTGCAAGTGGTACAATTTTTTGCTTCTATCAATTAATAATTTAATTTTCTTCAATTTTTACAATCATTTAACAATTCTAAATTATCCGGGCCAATCCCGAACGTCTGATAACTCCATTTATAAATCGCAAACAGATCTAAAGAGACTTTGACGCAACAAGAAAAAAGAAAACACTGTTAAAACAAAACATATCCTATTATTTATTTAGAATTAATTTCGTCGTTGGTTTTGTTCATTTAAAAAGAAAAGAGGAAGCAAACAATATAAAGTCGGGATTTATTTCAAGATAGAAACGATTGGAAAGTTCTATCATAAATATTCTAGTACATACATTGAGATACAAGTCGCAATGACCTTGCGAGTTTATTTTCATTACACACGTGCGACCGCTTTCCTCATGTAAAACTGCGCCACAAATTTACAACAAGTCTAAAACGTTTTGCGCGCGAGAATTTTTCCCGTTTGTACAACTTCGTGCTTCGTGAATCGTGTGGGGGATCGTACGGAATCGACTTAACGAAAATTGGCGCAACTTCACGCGGCGCGACGCCATTACGTGATCGCGCGAGTCGCGCGCGGACGTGAATTGTTTATCGCTTGAACGTTTATTTTTCGTGTGTTACTTCCTACACCTGCCGTATCGTTGCAACAAGTGAGAAAACGCGCGAGCCCGCGAGAGAGCGAGGTAAATCTGAGATGAAAAAAAAAAAAAAAAAAAACTCGTCATCGATATTCCGCCCGACGGAATGGCGGGAGTGGCGAAAAACCCTCTTACCGACGAGGAACTTCAAAGGGGCGTCGCGTTCGGATTCAAAGTAGCAAGAAATCACATTTCGGAAAGAACTCACAAAGTCCAGACGTTAGGTAAGCCGACAATTTGCATGTTATTACCGCGAAGCGTTTGTACTCCCGGGCGACGATGGAGGGAGAGAGAGGTCGTTTTGCCGCGGACTTGTTTATTGTAATTACGAAAGTTTGGACTCTCTTTCCAAACTCTCTCGCGTTCTTACCCGACTCCTTTGTCCCGTTACCCGCGCGCGAAACCGAGTTTCGGAAGAAAAAGAAGAGAGCCGGCGGAAAATGGACGTTTGAATAAATACCGATTACGCGCGTTTCTCTCTTGACGCGGTAAATATTTATACTCGCTACCGCGAACAATAAAAACAAGAAAAAAACACTCGAGGAGCACAAACCGCGCGTAGTTCGGCTCGTGGTCGATGCGTCGTTTCGAGGATCGCGCAGACGTGGGGGAGAAAGTGGATCGACGCAACAATGCGACGAGACCGCGAGCGCATTACACGCGTAGGTGTAATCCCGTCGATGCGTACCGAGGAAAGAGGAGCGCGTTTGAAAGGGGGTCCGAATTTGCCACGCGCTTGAGTCAACAAGCTCGTCATGTCGAGGAAGGGGGCAAAGATATACAACGCGAGATCTCGAGTCGGTTGCGCGGACCGTGTTTATAGAAAAATCAGCTCGCGAGCTTCACGTTTTTTTTTTTTTTTCAAGAATCTCGAATACAGACGGGAATGATCCTTAGTACCTCGTCTCCCTCCTGACAGTGCCCGGGGCACCTCGCGATGTGAAAGGATACTCGGGGGACGCGGTCCTCGCGATCAATAGGGGATCGATTCGAGAAAAATATCCCTTTACGAGTCGAGTTTGCGTGGATCACCGTGAGGGCTTTATTGATCCGACGTTTTCTATTGATCGTTCGGGCTTTTCTTTTTTTTTTTTTTATCGAAACACTTCACGGTAGGATTTGTCCTATCGTGCCGAGAGGATGAAAAACGTCTCTTCGATCAAAGCTTTATTTGTATTTCAAGGTAATATACATCAGCGCGGTGTTTAACAAATTGCTTCTTGTACATGTAGGTGTTTTATATTTTACATATAACTTTTACAGTTTTTATAAAAAACAGAATGTATTATTGTAAAGAAATTTTTCACATTTTAATTTCTCGTCATAATTATCGACGCAACATTGTTTTTTGTTGCGTAATTACTGTTTTATATTTTATATAAAACCTTGATGTTTCATATAAAATCTTTAAAAAAAAAAAAAAAATAGATTTTTATTATCATAAAGATAAATGTTACTATTTCAGTTTCTCTCGAACCTCATGATTGTCGAAACAAATTGTTTTTTGTGCGTGCGTACATCTAGTTAAATATTATTTTACATTTTATATTAAACTTTGAGGGTAGTAGCGAGATTTTTATTATTAAAAAAATATTAATGTTAATATTTCAAATAAATATTAAATATCTCACAGCTTCTCCGCCATCGTAATGATTGAGCACGCGTATTTTTCACACCGAATCTCTAACTTCTGTACACACAACTTAATAAGCAAATATCTCTGAAATTACGCGGGTGACGTGGAGCAAATCCTTATTACCGAATTTGCGGAGGGATACACGCATCAATCGCAATGTAGCAGTTATAGATATATGTCGGTCTTGTCGCGCGACAGGCGCAAACCACTTAAGCGTAGTCGAAGTTAGGCCATCGCCTCGGATTATTAGGTAATTAGGCTAAGATGGTGCCGGTGACCATATCTCTCCCTTCGATGATGGAGAAGCGCGCGGTATATATGCCGGCGTACTACCTACCTACTCGATGGATAAACACATGGGCAGATTACCACGGCGCTCTCGGCTCTCTCTCCTCCCCCCTCCCCCTCCCTTCCCCAGATAGATACATGCAATTTAACTAGTAATTTCGAACTTACACCGGGCTTAACTTTCGTCCTCTAAAATAAAGTGGATTAGAGCGGATTTCTTGGGGAACGCGCTTGGACATAGGGGTTGATTGAATATTTTGCGCCTTTGGAAATTTTTCATTTTCTCGTTCCGAGAACCAAGTTTTTGATCGAGAGACGCGAGTTGTAAAGATTGCTTTTTTTTTCTAACAAAAAAAAAAAGACAAACAGTTGATCATCGAGCGACAACAAAAAACTGGCGAGGAGAAACTCCGCCTCTCTCTTCTGTAACGGAGGTGGTAATCCGCGTTTATTTTCATATCCGTGTGCATACGCGAATCGCAATCGCGGGGTGTATCGAACGTTGCGGCGCCGGTGTGTGTAACCCCCCGTATCTGTGTGTAAGCGCGAATGACGAGACGACTCTCTCGTACCACGCGACCATGCTCGACTTGACCCCACTCGACCTCACACTCGATCCGTACTCGAGTCGAATCGGCGGGTCTCGTTAATTGTGCAACGCCGGGGCCCACTCTCGCGTTGTTTGCTCGATTTCTTCGCTCCTTTCGCTTCCACGGGCGATTCACGAATCGCCGATGAACACCGACGGGCAGGGATCAGGTTGTTCTCCCGGATTCGAGCGCTAATATAACACCGGCGCTTCTTCTTCCTCCTTCCCGATCACGGAGTCACGATTTAAACATAGGCGTGGTGAGCGCGCGCGCGCACAGCGCTTTCCAACCCGAGAAGATGGACGGGTTTGACCTCTTCCTTGACTGTAACTTTTAACGTCGGACTTCGATCGCTCCGCTAAACGCCACGATCGAGACTCGGGCGAGTCTCGTCGCCACCCGCCCGTGAAATCAGTTTCTCGCGAGACAGAGAGAAAGAGAAAGTATTTCAAAGTATTTGTTAGAGAAAAATTGATATTTTTGGATCGGTTTCGCGCGAGGGAGAAAGTTGAGATTGATTTAAAAGAGAGAATAATAGCAAATATTATATGCGAAATTTGTATTTGAATCGGTTTGAGCGGTCGGTCGTGTACACAAACGGGAATCGGCAGGCGCTACACGGCGCCCAAGGGCACCGTCACACATTCGGAAACTACTACATTAAATTGTCATGACATTCGCGGTTTCGAGTGAAGAGAATTATGTGGAAATATATCTCTGGAGACGGAGAGAAGAGGGTGTATATGTGCAGCGCGAATATATGGCACTATTGTTTATTAGAAGGGATCGATATTTAATGTCGTTAAGAGATAGCGCTAGTCGAACATTTTCTTTTCTGTGGAAATCGGATGAAACTATAAACGCGATGTAAAGTATACGAGACTGGAAAGGATGGTGAGCACTAATGAAACAGGAAAATCTTTTCGCGATATTCCTCAATCAATTCGAACGAATAATCAAGCGCGAGAGGCGTGTTTTCGCGCGGTTTGTATAAAACCCGTGAAAAATTTCCTGGTTCGCTGTGGGGAAAATATCGACCGATTCCGTACACGAAAATACACTTTCCGAATGGCTGCATTCCAAGCTAAAATCAGCGGCACTCTCGTCACCGCTCATCCACCCCCGCCGCGCGCACGGGGAGCAAACGAGCTCTCGACGTAGGATACGAGACCAAACATTGCGGGGAAAAAAAGAAGCGCGCGCGGGAGAGAAAAGAGAGAGAGAGAGAGAGAGAGAGAGAGAGAGAGAGAAACCGACTCTAAAAGGCGAAAGGGAGAAGAAAGAAAAGAGCGTAATAACGCCGGCGTGAAAACTCGCCGAAATCTCTGGGGGGAAAAACAGGAGCCGCGTCTTGGCATAAGAATCCTCTTTCTATCTATCTATCTCTCTTTCTCTCCGATTTTTCCCTCTTCCACTTTTTCTCTTTTTTACACTCTTCTTCTCTCTCTCTTTCTCTCTCCCTTTTCCTCTCTCTCCTTTTATCCCATTTCTCCTATGAGCCGCTCCCGTTTTCTCCTTAACGCCGCGACGGGAGCGAAAGTACGAGTGGGACGGGCGAGGAGTCGAGGCAGCGACAACAGGGGCGTACGAAGAAAGGGGTTGCAACGCGTGGTAGCTCGGCGTGGCGGTTCTCTCTGTGCACATAACACGGCACTCTGATCATGGTGGGGATGACGAGGGGGAAAACACCGACGGGATGGACTCGACGTACGGTAGTGGCAGTATATACCAGCCAAGGAGCAGTTTGCGATGGAACAGCGAAAGGGGGAGATGACGGGTGAAGGGAAGGAGGAGGCATCGATCGGTCATGCGCAGAGTGCGTCGGGGTTGCCTGTCTCTCGTCGTTTCCATTTTCCGCTCTCTCTCTCTTTCTCTGTGTATGTGTACGTCGTGAATGTGTATTCGTGGATTGTGCGACGCTGCCGGGAGAGAGAATAGGGATGCGGTACCATCTCGTACAGTTCAACCGTCGCAGACGCACATTCACGATACCCTGTCTGTCTCCGCTTCGACAAGTTAGTACCTCCAACGTCCCACCACCTTTCGATTTCTCTCTTCCTCCGGGTGTATAACCCACGTATCTCTCTTTCCCGTATATGCGCGCAAAATATTTCGGACGGATTTGAAATTTTCTGCGACACGAGTTACACACGACAACCCTCTATTCCGAAAGATAGTCAGATTTTTGGAAAAATTTTTCGAATCGATTTTCGATGCTGAATATTTAAGAGAACGGAAGTGGAGACACGAAATTTCGCGAATTGAAATTTTATTTAATTCTTTTCTTTTTTAATTATTATATGTCTTTGTTGTTTTCTCTTCTCTCTCTCTTTGTCCAATCGCTGTTACTCCAAAATTGTTAACGAGGTTTAAATCGAGTTACGCGCGCACGCTTGTTTGCTGAGCAAGCAAAATTCGAAAACCGACAATCGTATATACTGCCGAATCGTTTTGAACAACGTTGTACGAACTGACAATCAGTGAAGAAGTCTCTCTTTCTCATCTCATGTTATTCATTATTATTCCGGTTCATTTAACTCTCGCAAAAAGCGCTCATCCGAGGATAAGCAACTCCGACGCTGCACCGGTGTCTCGTCTATGTGTGTATAGGTTGCGTCGCGTCGCGCTCACAGGGGTTAGGTTAGGTTAGATTATAGAGACCAACCTCGTCATCCCTCTCCGCGGCAGGCAGGTTATATGGAGCAGGGCCGCGCAGGGTCCGTCGTGTGACTGTAGGCGGAGGCACCACACCCCCGCGGGGGCAGGCGATAGTACGCGCCGCGGGTGGTGGCGGAGGCGCATCGCGGCGGGGGTGACTGGTGGCACGGGGGTGTTCGGGGGATGGCGGCTTGGAAGGGAGGGCGGGGGAGGGGCGCCGCGGCGCCTCTCTCGCCTGGAGCACAGTGCGACGTCGCGACGCGCCACGTGCGGTGGACCAACACACATCGGGAGGACCGACGCGGCACGAGATACAACGGAAAACGCGACGCACCGCAACGTAACGTAACGTAACATAACGTGACGTGACGCACGCGAAACGGAAGTTACATCGGTGCGCTTATACGCCGCTCTCTCTCTCTCTCTTTCTCTTTTTCTCACTTTCCCTTATTTTCGTGCATATTTCCCGTGGCGCGTGGTGCGCGTCCTCAGGACTGTCATCGTCGAGAATTTCGCGCCGGTCCGCTTGCTATCTTCGACGAGCTACCGAGTGATCTCAAGGTACGATCGAGTACATACACTACCGTCCAGCATCGATACTTACAAGAGAGGGAGAGAAAGGAAGATTGCGAGAGCGCGGGGTAGGAGTGAACGCGAGGATAAAGAGGGGGTAAGAAAAAGAAAGGGGGAAAGAAGGAAGAGAGATCCGGCCGAAAGGAGCGCGGGACTGACAAGGACAAAGAAATACGAAGAGAAAGAGAGAGAGAGAGAACTACTGCTGTGTTTCGAATTAGCCTCCGATAATCCTCTCGCGGATTAAGTTACGAGGACACGCGTGTGCGTACGTGCGCACACCAGCCTTCGCTCGCAGAACACGCGCCGGAAACTGTTTTCTCTCCTGCGCGTTCAGTTTTTGCACGAGGTTTTGCGCGACAACGCGAATTTCGCCGGTAGCCGCCGCCACCGCCACCGCCACCGTCGTCGTTGCCCGTCGGTGAATCGTCGCGAGACCGGAAATACAAAGCGACAGGTGAGTTGACGACGTCGTATTTTTGAGACGCGCCGTCAAGATTTGACTTTCACACCGCACCGAGAGTGTATTCCGGAAAAACAATATAAATAAATAATAAAACACACAAGGAATGTTACTTATTTCTCGTTGTGTCTCGCGCCTTGTGTGTCGCATCGTTGGTGAAATGCCGAGACACGCAACACCATCAAACTGTGTCTTTTTTAACACGAACCCTCGAGTATTACAGGCGTAAACCGGGAAGGTTCAAAGATGAGTGCTCGCGTAATCTCCAAGGCTGTTTGGACGATGTTCAATTAACCGGCTTAATTAAGCACATTTTAATTAACGCACAGCTGACACAGTAAATTTAGGGAATACTCCAGACGCCCTGTACATTATATCGACGATGAGAGATGGATATCGCGCGTGTTAGCTCTGTCAAATTTAAAAATAAAAGTTGTTTTGCGTAAGAGTATATAACGGAGAGAGAAATTTCTCTTCCCTCCCGTCTGGGAAAAGTAAATAAACAAACGGACAAACTATAAATTTTCGTAATGCAAAACTTTTTGACGAGCGCGCGCGAGCAGTGTTTCTCGAGAGTTGAAGTAAACAGTTTGTTTATTTTAAAATGTTGTTAGAATTTCAGAAATGCTCCCATTATATGTACATACGTGAAAAGTATAAATATCGTGGGTTTGGTTTTCACGTGTGCGCATTGCGATGTTGAAGTCTCGCTGATAATATGATAACCGTTTGATATAAATGGTGCATTTAATGCAAAGCGTTTTGATTAAAATAGTACATATCATACACACACACACACACACACACAAACAAACTCGCACATTTACACGGAAAATATATTGTTATGTCCTGCGTGTAAAATTAATAACAATGATGTCCTTTGATTTTCTCGAATTTACATACATGAATCACGAGCGCGTATTGAAAGATGCGGTATTATGTGTTTTAATTGTGAAAACCTGAACGAATAATGGCGTTTAATAGGCTGTTTATGAATATCGCTCGTGATGAGATTCAACAATGAATTAGTCTCCAAAATTTCATCGCCATTGTCCGAACTAGAGCGATTGTTCGTTTAAATAAAAATGTTTTCGTCTACAAATCACGTAATCAAACCCGGTGGTTATTTACTCGTATAGGTTATAACATTTTTCTTTCTTTTTGTATCAAAAACAAAAACATTTCCGTTCACGATTTTTAATGAAGCGCGTACAAATATTGTTCTGACGTTCGAGTTATTCGTGTTTTTATCGTTTTTCCTTCGAATAGAACTCGCGGAATGTTCTCGCACATCTTTGTAGTTGCGTGCACGCGTCTTGTGTCGTCTTGTGCGGATGTATTGGCACGATTCGAACATTATTATTAAAATAGCCGAGGAGAGAATGGAACGATAATAATCTCTATCTTCCGAGCGTCTTGGGATATTTTCTCGTTTTGTGAAAGTGTTTGCAATTAAAAAGCGGTCGTGCCACCTCGGGGAGCCGTATTTAACTTTGCTTAACTAAGTTCCCGATCCGTTGACGCGACGCCCCAGGGATTCCCGACCGACGAAAGTAATTCGCATTTTTGTTGTACTCGTCGCGGAAAATTGTCGTCCAAATTTCACGCCGGTATTCGCGCACGTGGTGACAAAAAACTTTGTCGAAATAAATTTCGAGAAATTTTTTTTACAAAGGTCGCACATTTGTTGAACGTGTGCAATTGATATCTAGTTTTTTTGTTCTTTTGTTTGTAATTAAAACGCGATAACAGATGTACGGCTGTACAATATTCTGTACATTATAATTAACCTTTCGAACTTCAGTTTTTATCCGTAAGAGTTTCGCAGTGTATATTAATCTCAAAAAAATTTTTTTTAAATGATTTTAATTAAATCGCGGATAAAAAAATTATTTACCGGCCCGCTATCCTTGTAATTATTAATCCGCGTGTACTTTGTATTGTTTCCAGTACAGTTCGAACGTTTGACGAAACTGCCGACGGAAGATGCCGCCTGTCGATCATCTCGGAACTTGAGTGACAAGCTGGACGAGCTCAGCGTGCCGATCGGCGGGAGTTCCCGAGTGCTTCGCAGATTCTTCAATCACGGAGGACGCTAACAACATGTCTTACCTCGCTCTGGACTCCAACGCCTGGCAGGTAAGTAACTGGCATTCATTTTTGTTTGTCGCGCTTGTTGCGACGACGCATTGATATTTGTTGAGCGAAAATTTTCTTCGCTATACGTAGTTTTTACCTAACACAAGCGGATTCTACAAACGTGTGCGCGATATTTTATACCGAATAGAAAAAAATTTTAAAGCAGATGTCTTACGGAGAGAGATGATTTGCGCAAAGACGATTACGCGATTGCGAACGACCTGTTCTTGTAATTGAATTTTAACTCTCGGAAGGAAGAGAAAAAAAATCGAGACGTCTTTTTCGCACAGGTAGTTTTCTAATACGATCGCGAGAAGAATATATCGGGATGATGTATCCACGGGTGTGTAATTTTCGAGATAACAGAGAGCGCAGGTGGAAATATTGAATTTGAAGCTCTCGCGTTACCTTAGCCGAGGTATCAAGACACATCTCGCCGCAGTAAACACATTATCCTCCGTTGAATACATCCTAGATATTCAAGCTCCCCGTGCTGCTGTATGTGACATGAATATTTATACGCGGCGCGGAGGCGCACACGAGACTATTTCATTCTCACGTTCGCGAAAGCTGCGCGCTCTCTCGCGTTTTATTTTACTTTTTTGTGTTTTTTTTTTTTTTTAGGTTTTATTATCCGAATACGTAATTCTAACGAGGCATCTGCGGGCCAAAACTGTTTAACCAAAAAAAAAAAAAAAAATAAAGAACTCGAAGCGATTGGCGTAGCGTCGATAAACTGATTTGCATTCGTATTCTCGATCAACGAGGCGAAATTGAAGTCATTTTCTCGCACGATTAAAGACACGCGAACACACAAGCTCGACACATATTAATTACGTGACAAGCGCATTACGCGCTTGTTTTCACGCTTGTTTACGCGAAGAATGCGCATAACATTGTCCTTAGTACGTTTGTCTGTTAATTGCTATTGTTTCGCGCACATTAATTTTCCTCGTCCCGCGCAGTTTGATTTTAGAATTCGTTGATGAACTTTGCGCAAGAGAAGCGCGTTTAAAAAGCCGCCTCTCAACCGGTCTCCTAGATTTTCCTCATGCCCTAGCCGCCTTAATCACTTCCGCGTGGTGGTACGTACGTACGTACGTACGCGGCGTAAAACGGCCGCGCGCCGCCGCGAGCGAAACGGAGCTAAATGGGGTCCTATTTACCGCGAGCGTTTCTGATAATCGCATATCACCGAGGACAGATCAATCTTCTTCCGCGATCGTACAGCGATCAAGAGCGGATCCCACCCCATTCATAAACTAGCCAACCAGACGTCAGATACGGATCGGAGGAGAACTGCCGCCGCCGCCGCCGCCGCTGCTGCCGCGGCTGCACCGGCTTGAACTCCCCTCGTTTCTCTCCCTTCTTCTCTCTCTCTTTCTCTCTCTCCCCTTTCTCGCCACCC
The DNA here is from genome assembly GCA_014839585.1 of Pseudomyrmex concolor. Classification (NCBI taxonomy): domain Eukaryota; kingdom Metazoa; phylum Arthropoda; class Insecta; order Hymenoptera; family Formicidae; genus Pseudomyrmex; species Pseudomyrmex concolor. Next base: position 13,815 of record QVOB01004552.1, on the reverse strand, counting down.
GCCGGCTAATTCTCTCCCTCGTAGACGTGGTCATTACCGACGCAAATTAGCGACGCGATCCGCGCGTTCCAACGTTTCTGCATGCGATGCCATAGAACAAGTTTGCGCGATTACGCACCGCGAACTGAAAAACGACGCCGATGGGGTTTGGTAATGCGCGCACGCGAGGCCTTACCGTATCGAAGAAAATAGATAGAAAAAAAAAGGGCCTTTTACCGAAGATTCCTTACGTGCAACGCGGAATCCCCGCGAGCTCCATCGCGCGAGTGAGCGATTTAGAGAGAAACAATGTTTATTTTATATTTTAGATGTGATGTCAGTTCTCTCAAATATTATGTAATATTTTTTCTTTTATAATCGAAAATGTGACATTGCAAAAATAACTTAAAACTGCGCGAGTCGGAATTAACGACTGTGTGAAGATGTAGATTAAAATATCTATTTTGCGAATATTGCGAAATCAATGCAGTTGGAAGAAAGGAGTTGTTTTTAGAGCTTCTTAGAGAGAGAGAGTTACAAGTTTTTTTTGCAAAAGAAGATGAAGGCAACGAATTTAATTTGAATTTCTCGTAAAACTTTGCGAATGAGCAAAATCTCTCTGAGAGAGAAACGTGGAGTTTTTTTTTTTTTTTTTTTTTTTTTTATTTTACAAATTTAATTTACGTATTTTGTGTCACACAAAGTGCGCGAGAGAACAACTGCATTGCGGTAAAATGTCAAGTAGCGCTTCAGCAACGCCTCTGCAGCTTACGTAATAACGTTAATGTAAATAAACTTGTGGCACGCGCGTACGCAGATGTGTGATTATACAGAACGAACGGGATGATATACGACTATTATGCGAAATTGAATCGTTTAAGTGATCGGTTTTTTTTGTTCGCATACTGCGAGCGCGAAGTTCATACACGAGGCTCTTACATATTTACGACGTTGCGCTGCATCGTCATTTAAATCGAAAACTATTCGGAATAAATTTTCCTTGTTTGCAACTGATCGCGATTCGCCGACCTGAAGGTATTGCCGCGATCGGCGAAAGCTGTTCGACTCTCGTCTATCTCTCCTGTTTTATTGTTTAGGTAATTTGCGCAAAAGTTTACTACACAACACTTACTATCTGAAAACAAAATCTGTTCTCCCGTCGGCGATTTTATCGTTTTTTTTTTTCGGGATTTTTTTCCCGAGAGGGAAAAGAGGGTGTTGGCCGGATGTGTCGTCCCTCGTAATTTATCAACAACATTCTGACCAATCTTCCGAATATTTTTCTCTGCAGTTTCTTTCAAAATGTTCGTGGCTTTGCCAAAACTCGACTCTGACGTGCAGAGAACGCGACGTCGGATTTAATTTAACGTAAATCTTGTATAAAGCGCGCAAGTTTTATTGCCAGCACGGAAAAATATCGCGTCACGTTATAATGTGATTACGTTTGGGTACACATCGCATATGTCACGACTGACAGAGTCGATATCACTCCGCTCATTTGTACGGCGCAAAAAACAGCTCGCGCGCGCAAATGGTGGCGGGTAGAAAAAAGTCGTTGATCGTTCGGCGAAAAAACTCGGGTCTATCATCGGGCTACGCTTCGGACACGGTATGGCGCGCATCAGGCTCCCCCTTCACGGTGGTCACGGAAATCGCGCGGTAACAACAGGAAATATAAGTCCCCGAGAGCGCGGCCTGGAATAGAGCGGAAACACGTTTAGGTAGTGGCCCTCCACCCCGGTATTGAATTATGTTGTTAGAACCGAGTTCGCTAGGTTTCGCCTATGTCGTCTGAAAAGCAAATCTCGTCCCTCATCCGCGGTGGCCCGGATACCACATTGTACTTGCTCTTAGCCTTGTCTTCTCTAACACTTTAATTTGTTTCACCGATAACGAAAACTCTTCCCTCGGGGTTGCATCGTCCGTTCGAGTCGCGGGATTTACATTTAACGAACGTTGATTTTACGCCAATCGTCACCGCGTTTAACGACCGCGCTGTTCATTTCTATGAAATTCAGCCGCGCCGTTTTTATTTACATGCGGGAAATGTACGCGGTTTGACGAAACAAAATGCATCAAAGAAAAATGCTTCGTCCGGCTTTGTTGTCGTTACAAATGTCGCATATTATTGAAAAAACGTGGTCGAAAAATACGTGGTAATAATAGTAATAATAATAACAACAATAATAATAATAATAATAATATAACAATAATAATGCGCGCGAAGTATAGTTGGGAGAAAGTCGAGAAGCGGCAACGCGCGCGCGCGCGCGCCTCGTATTTGCACATTTTCCAATAAAGTATGATCCGGTCACGTGGCGAAGCCGAGTGGCGAGTTGTGTCTTCGGCTGGAATAACAAGGGTGGTGCGTATCCGTCACGCGGAGAGAATTAATACTTGGCTCTCACGTGCCGTCTTTGCCGAAGATCACTCTCGTGTCTCTCGTCGCGCGTCCCGGTCTCTTCCTCGCTTTATACCGCAAGTCTCTTGTCGTGAATACATATTGACAGGAGTGTCACGAAACCGTCACGAGACGCGTCGCGATGTCTCACACGCAACGCGCGTGACAATTGATTTTTTTTTCTTGCATCGAATAAAATATCACATATTTTTATCGCTCGTGAATTTTAAGTGTTCGTTCACCGAAGGATACATTTACGGATGACTTGTACCCGACTCTGCCGAAAGACGCTGTTAGATTCGAGCGTCGTCCCGATATGTGTCGCGCGCGCGTCCGCGACGAAAGAAAACATTTTTCCAAGGTATTAACGCGACACCGATTTCGCTCTCTCGGTGTAACCGAGCGTATAGCGATCCCTTCTCTCTATCTCTTTTATCCGCCCGTCCAATATACTCGAGTTATTTGTCGCTTTATCTCCGCTTAATGCGTGATTCACTATTTTGCATGGCGGGAACAGTTGGTGGCTACATCAAAAACCTACCGGCACTTCAAAGTTGGTGGATTCGAGCGTGGAGCTTCTCGAAAGGCAGGGGAGAGAGTGGGGGTTCGTTTGCGCGCGACGATAGGAAGGGCTAGAAGAAGAAAGGAGAAGAAGGGTGAACGAAAAATAAATGATACCCGAATTAGCGTAATCGCGTGATGGTTTTGCGAGGGAGATACGCGGCGAGAGGGGACGACAACGCGGAGGGGGACGACAAATTGCGTTTCGATTTCATTTCGCGCGGAGACGACCGTCATCATCACGAAGGATCGAGAAGTCGGTGGTTGTGAAAAAAAAAAAAAAAACAAGAAAATAGGTTGCGCGGTTGTCGAAAATGTTGTTCATTCGATCACTTTAAATTGCTTTGGGCTTCTTTCGGATCGCGTTACATGCCTTCGTTATTATGCTCGTGCGTTTGTAATATTAATATAATATTTAATGCTAATCGCGAATATCAGCCGATTATCCCACCGCGTCGGGAAAACTGTATTATTTAGCGACGAGTGTGTATATTATTTATGATAAATTAGTTTCGAACCCTCTCGTAACGAGCTCGTCATTTATTCTCTGTTCGATGGAACGTGTTATTGACCGGGCGGGCGAACTTTCGTCTGTTCAAATACACGGAACTGAAGTGCGCGATTGTAACGCGGAAACAGTCGAGAGGCGCGCGCTCCGCTATAGCGGCGCGAATTAATCATGTAAAAGTGTGTATCTAATGCGCTCCAATTACAGTCCAGTCGCCGCGGCACGTACCGCGCAGGCTGAATAAAAGACGGGTGTAGTTGTCGGCGGAGCAGGACGATGCCAAACATCGTCGATAGCCAACCACCATCGTCCCTCCTCTCGAAAACGTTGGTTAACCCACGTGACAATGCTGAGAGCAAGGGCCATTGTCACTCCCCGGTGGCCGCACAAAGGACTCACGGTTACTTTGTTCGTACTCGCGTCTACATACCGTGCGTGTCGCACGACACATTTCTGCATAATGCAGACGACACATTCGAGTGCCGCGACGTTTCGCTCCGCAGTGCCACGATTAACCCTCGCGACAACAACGCACGATCTTGCATGCATATGTAGTTGTCATTAGGAAAGGGATGTTAAAGAAATTGTATAGTATATTTTTTTCTGTCGCCGACAAATCTTACATTCTTCGAGAGAGAAGTCTGTGTATGCAAATAATTGGAGAGAAAGGTTTTATATAACAAATATTTATTCTTCGAAAAACGTGTGACAGCACTTCGGCGAGATTTCACGACGAAAACGAGCGCGAAGCAATACGCAAAATAAAGAAATGAGGTAGAGAAGAAAACAAAGCGCGGCAGGTGCCGCGTATCTTCCGCAATAATAATTTTTCTGGACCGTTTTCATTTGGCATGGCCGTCAGTCGGGACGCGCCATGATCAGTCAGCCTACGTCGGCTTGTGTTTTAGTCCTTAACTCGTTCTGCTTCCAGTAATTAAGACTCGAGCTTAAAAAAAAAAAAAAGAAAAAGAAAGGCGCGGTGGAGCCGTGGGTGGTTGGGGAATCGGGCCGGGTTAGATTAGAAGCACAGGAGAGGAGAAGACTGGCGAGCAGGAGAAGGCAAGGGGTTGGGAACACAGTGCGCGATGACACGCTCCTTTGTTTCGGCCTTTTGCGGAAGACACCGTAGCGAGTGGCATTTGCGCGCGAGCACAAAGAGAAATAATGACTAGTCCGACGTTCAACTAATATTTGCGTCTAACTTTTCTCCGAGATTTTTTCCCGCGCATATATACATATATATATATATATATATATACTATATATATGCTATATTATATGTATGTACATACATATGTACGCGCGCTTTTCTCTTTCGGAAAAGAGGGATAGACGACACATACACATGCACACACAAGCGACACAGTGGTGTGCTTGTCAGAGAGACCGGTCCCTGTGCTTCAAATGCGGAAGGATATTCCGCGTTGCAGTTGCAGAATAAACCAGTGCTTAAGGTGTCTCTTTGTCGTCTTACGCGTCGCACGCACAAAAGCGAGTTTCTGATATTCGTACATTATGTGACATTTTTTTTTCTTTTTCCCCGGGCTCAGAGGACGGTGTGTGTAAAGACGCAGGAAGATATACATGCAGTTCGTTATAATGGCAAAGGAAAATAATTTTTCCGCCGGTCTTATTGTTAACGCGTAGAAAATTTTTTTCCCCGGCGACATCGTTATCGTATTTATCGGCTAGTTTTTTTTTTTTTTTTTTTTCAAACGCAAATAATCGTATTTTTTTGTGTGTCTAAGTATTTTGTGTGTGTGATGATTAAACTCGTTTTATGCGAGAAACTTAATTAATTCATATAACGGATTAAATATTCGCGTTGTTGAATATTTCATTATATATTTTGCACATTTCCTTTTATTTTGCGCAATTTATCGGAATATTAAGCGGGGGATAGGTGCTTATTTTTGTAGTTGAGCATTCCTTCTTCCGACGCGTGTGTACACGTATGCATTTGTATACCGCGCGATTGTGTGTTTCGAGAGTTTAAATATTTTAACGATATATTCCATCACGCATTGGGTTTTCCATTAGATCTACTGTTTCGCATTTATTGCTTACCATCGATTGCAATTTATTGGAAGTAAACGACCGGTCGTTGTTATCTACCTTCGGCGCAAATAAAATTGCAAAATGTCATGCTATTTTTTTATTACAGTTCAACTCTCATCAACATCATTTTACACACAAAATAAAAAAATAAAAAATAGAAAATAAAAAAAAACCAATGCGTGTACGATGTTTCATCTCTCGTATTTGTCTTCCTGCAATTATTTTTTTTTTCTGAAAATAACAAAATCGATGTTTTTTTTTAATCTTAACACTTTTCCATGTTATTTGTGTGAAGTACGCGCTCTTCAACCGCGTTTACTTGAAAAAAAAAAAAATAAATTCGCACGCGCGGAAATAATAATTAATCTCGCATTATCTCGCGTTTTTTATAAACGTTGAAATTTCGTCGCAAATAGTGCGCGAAGTTGTAAATTAGTTTTGCGATAACCTGAGCGGTCATGATTGCTACCATAGACGTAAAAATTGCGAGCAATGCGTCAACGAGAGAGGGGTTGGAATTCATCCTGTATGTAGTTTACCGTCCCCGGTCTTTCGAGGGTGGTAGGGTTGGTCACGTTGGTGGTAGTGGTGGTGAAATCGAGTTAGCCAAATTAACCATGAAATAGACTCCCTCCCTAGTGTCTGTCTATCTCGTCAGTCGCTCGTGTCGTTCGCATCGTTCCAGAACCACTAACCAAAGAGCTAACCAGTCCCGTAGGTCCTTTTAGGGTCACTGCGCACAAAATTGAACCTTTTCCTTTAAAAGAAACGCGGGCGACCATCGCTTAAAAAACGCGGAAAAACGTCGACGTGTATCTCAGGGTAGTTTCAAAGTGTGTATCGTAAACCGAACTTTATAGCGTTGCAATAACATATTTGTCGCATTGTCGACGCCAATGTCTGTCAAATGATTGCGCGCATATTATCTAATTAACCGATTGATTATTTAATTGGTCACATTGCGCGCGGAGGTCAAACTTTGGACTCGGTCGTCACGAGCAAACAAGTCGACCGTCGACAGTCGAACGAAATATATATGTATATAACAAATATTTATATGCACATATTACAATAATATATTACAAAATAATTAATAGTAATATATTGTTATTTACATTATAATTACAAACAGTGTTATCCTATTCATCCACATAATTATTCTCTTTGCTTACATTTCTATTTATTAATCTCGTCAGTCCATGATTATTTATAAATCTTGAGTTAATATATACAAATCTATTTTGCCGAATGTTTGTCCAAATTTCGAATTATGAACGCCTCGTTGTTCCAATAAATCTATAATTACGTTGCATAATTAAATCTCGGTAATCGTAATGTTGAAATTGCGTATATATATATATAATAATATATATGTACATATGCGGTAGGAAAGCTGTATTTGTTGTCGTCGCGACAGTCGACGACAACAATCATCTTCGATGATTTGCAAGATTTTTTAATGTCACCTGTTTTAATTCGCTTGCGTAAAACGTTTTAATTTTACTTCTCTTCGTCTTGTTGCGCTCGCGCGCTTTTTAATTGCGCAGAAATAAAATGTCATGCGACCCGATATGCGCTCTCTCGTTCTTTCTCGGGCAAATTTCACCTACAGCATGCGAGATTCGAAGGCGAACGTCTCCCGGCTTGATTCATGGGTACGATGATCCCATTGACAAATAAGAAAGACGCGGGCCGGCCTTTTTCTCATTAGCGGCACTTTGAACTAACCCGCCCACGTTATGACAAACTAGATTAATTTTCTGTCCAAAAGGCACCGCCTTCGCGATCGTTTGTTATGAAATTTCAACTGTCAGCCCGTTACTTTATCGCGCACTCTTGGCACACTCGTGTTTCAGAAATTGGCATTTAATTCGCCGCCGTTTGAGAAACGTCATTACGGGATCGGGGCGCGACGCGCCTCGCTCCAACTAATCTCGCGCTTTCTCTTCTCGTGTGTGTGTGTGTGTGTGTGTGTCTTTCTCGAATAAAATATAAAAAGCGCAAATGAGAAAAACTACACGTTGTAACAAAAGATAGCAAAGTTCCTTTATTGCGGTAAATTGCCGGTATTTAAAATGTAATTTAATTAAAGCGAAAAATGTGAATACTAATCAACTCGATCTTCAAGCTACAAAAATCGCCAAAGTCAAACATGCGGACGAGCAATTAAAATTTTCGGAATCGCGCTACGCATTTGCACGCGGTACGCTCTCTCGTGTTAATATCATCATCATATGTACGCGCCGTTATTCAGATCGACGAGACTATACAGCGCGACGCGTGTATAAAACTCCGAAACGCGCAGACACGTGACGTTTTCATTGTAAAAATCGGGGATACCGGTTAAAAATATTCAAAGGAGGGAGCGATGGCCGAAGAGGGGTTTATAACTCACGTCAGGCAGGTAATTAGCCGCTTTTGCCCAGCTGTAATGGACCCGCTAAGGCACTAAGCGAGACCCTTAACTTATTTAAATGAACCGGTAACCCATGTCCATGTCCAACGTGAGCCAGACACGAGGCAATATAGAAAAACCATTTATAAGAGCACTATTCCGGATGCCTAAGCAATTTCTTTTCCTTTTGCTATACTTTGGACTCTCCGCAATCATCAAGCGATCTATTTTTTTTTCCTTTCGCCGTGCCAACAGGTACATGCCGGCATGTACAATGAGTTCCGTGTGTGTTTCACGATTACCGCGCAAAGAGTGTAGGAAATTTTCTTTTTTTTTTCAACACGCGAGTATTTTTACTCCGCGAGTACCGCGAATAATACAGCGTCACGTACGTAATATTCATTTGTTGTATATTTTTAAATGCTTTTTGTAATAATCGCATATCCGGTTAAATAGAAGATAAATATTTTTAATTAATTGGAGAGATATTATTACAACATCACACAAAAACACGCACACGTAGATATCACATATTATGATTATAAACTAGATGCACCATGTCATTTTTTCGGGTCATCGTATCGAGACGTCGACTTTAACTGTCAAAAGAGCATTGATTTGTTTTCGACGGAATTTAAAGGGGGGAAGACGCGTCCAAAGGGCGAATATTGATTTTATGTTCGGCTGTAAAAGTGTGATTTGAATTTTGATTGCGGGCTGCGAGAGATCGCGTAACAGGATAGTGCACGCTTTGCCAGACGCACAAGGGCCCTTCAAACGGCGCTTACTCGACTAGAAAATTGAAGGAATATACGTTTTCGAGTGACGCGAACATGATGGACCTTCTGACCGAGAGAGAGAGAGAGAGAGAGAGGGGAGAGAGAGAGAGAGAGAGAGAGAATACATTGTGGGGTGTGTGTTTTGCAATTTTTTTACTTTCGCACCGGATTATATCTGTTGCTCCGTCGTCGAGAGCGAAATATTCTTATTTCGCTCGAATTTTCTATTCGTTTTTTGTGACATGTATTTTTCGTGTCATTTTTCACGAGGTATCGCGTTTTGGTTTTTCAATTTTACTCGAACTTGACGCAGGTCTCATAAAAGCTTTTGTATTATTTTAATATTTAATATTTATATTTTAATATTTATTCAGTTTAATTCTTTAATTCAATTGTTTATTTAATTCTTTACGTGTGTTTGATCAGTTTTGCTTGTTTTTTTTTTTTTTTTTCGATATAGTCTGGTCATAGAAAATGGAGGCCATATCTGTGTCCTTCCTGTGCACTTCGCTTGTAAAAACAACAAAAAAAAAAAAAGAAAGTACCGTTACGACGTTAGGGTTACTCCTAGGCGAGTCGTTTTAGTTCGATTACGATCTGCGGCGCAGCATAATTCGATAATGATACGAGGGCATGGGATTTTATCATAAAGGCATGCTAATTCTGCTTTTGTTGTAACCCGAGATCACTATAATTTGTGGGAGCGTAAAAATGGGTATTAAAATATCATCATAGATCGTTTCCGAGTATCAAGAGACATGGCGATTTGTGTTCCGTTGTCAACTCGCACTTTGTTATAATAATAATAATAATAATAATAATAATAATGTCTTATAATAATAATAATAATAATAATGGTGTCTTTGTCTTCGTGCGCGCCCTCCACGACGCTGATTATCACGGGAACACGTAATGAATGTTTTTCTATTTTCTAACATCTCGTTTTTTTTTTTCGTTAACCGGACATTACGACGTCGGAATTCGAAATTCACGAAAATTTATGAGAGGCTGTACATCATCCTCGGTTACGGCCCTTCTTCAAGTCCACGAATGCATTTCGTTCTACTTTTTTAGATTTGTAGCAATTATGTTTGAATAATCACTCATTATGCGCGCTCGACGAGAAATGTATAAACATTTGTTTTTCTAAAACAATTATTAACACCGCGATAATTAAGTCGATCTTTCGATTTTCGGAGTTGGAAAGTGATCGCATGGAAGCAAATAATCATCTGTGTCGCGCGCGGCGTGCATTAAAGATCCGGGGCGAAGTAAGCAAACGGTCTCATCCGAGACGTACTCATTTAACCCTCGACGACGCCGTTTGCGCGCGCGCGCGCGCCATGCCAGGGCGCGTCTCGACGCAATATCGTTAAACAAACTCATAACGCGGACAAACTAGCTGTTAATGCGGGTATCGGGTGGGTTGATCCGTGCACACACCCATCTCTAACAACAAGTATTCTCTTCGAACACCTTTCTTTCCCTTTAACAACTTGAGCCCTTTCTCCCGATCCACCTTGTCGCTCGCTCGCGCGCTCTCTTCTCCATCTTCTCTCCGCAAAAGCGCCGCGCTGTCCTTCTTCGGTTCTCCTAATATCTCGTGGCTCCAATTAGTTCTGAACGTCGGACTGTCCGTCCATCCGTCCGTTCCGTCCGTTCATACACCCGTCCCGTCCATCCGCGCGCTGCTCTCTTCCTCCGCGCGGTTGCCGTTCGCGCAGTTCGTTCGTTCGTTCGTTCGTTCGTTGCCTCGGCTCGTTCGTATCCCTCAGCTTCATTAAGAAACGCTAATGCGTTTTGTTTCTCTTTCACCACGCTCTCTCCACTCCCGAAGGGGAACGAGCTAGGGACTCTTTTAATAATCCCGCAGCACGCTCAGAGATTTATTATTTTCGGACTACGTTGCTGGATAAGTCCATATGGCTGACGCCCTCTCCCTCCTCTTCCCCTTTCCGCCGTTCTGCTGCACCCGTCGCCCCCGTCGTCCCTCTTCGTGTGTGTGTGTCGTCTTTTTCTTCTTCGTCTTCTTCGGACTGCTTCCATCGCGCGTCCGGTTGTCTCGCCGGTTCGCGAACTTCTGTACAGGGTGAGTTGATCGAGTCGACGCGAGTCTCGAACGCTTCGAAATATTTTGCACGCGCATCTAGGGTTTTTTTTTTTTTTTTTTACTTTATGACGAATTTTGAATATTATTCTGAATTCTTCGGCGACTCTCTTCGTAAAAAAAAAGATACGTGGAAATTCCTCACGCGCGATTTTCCATCGCCTCGGTGTATCTTAGCGAACGAACAACGCTTTCGTCTCTGCGAGCGAATCGAATTAAAACGGGGATTACAAATTGGATTCCGGCAAACTGCACTTCCCAGAGATTGCACCTGCGATTGTATCGCGGCGTGCTTCCGATCGCGAGAGCCGACCGTAGATGCAATCCCCGAATGCATCTACGGGAGAACACGCGGTGTAAAATCGATGCGGACCGACTCAGACTACTCGTTACGGAGAAAATGGAAATAGCGTTCTCTCCGCGCGTACACACCCGGAGAGCGAGAAACAGATAGATAGATAGATAGAGAGAGAGAGAGAGAGAGAGAGAACTCGATCGAAGACGCTTCTCTCCTACGGTTATAATTCTTTTAGAGGAACGTATAAGCTATAAGCATATTCCGGTCCTTTGATTTAACGAGGTGTGGTGTGTCGGTTATAGTATAAACGGTATACATCGAGGGGCCCCCCTATAAACCAAACGGCCGAGTCGGTAAATTAGGAACTGAGACCTCTCTCTCGCAGGAAGCCTCCTAAAAATACAATTAACGAGTCGTTTAACGGATATACCTGGCGCGCGAAGTGAGCGAGCGAGTGAGTAAGGGACAGAGAGAAAGAGAAAGGTCACCCCGTCTTTCTCTTCGAGACAGGAGACGAGGAGGAGGAGAGGGAGAAGGGGTTCGCGATCCGTTGCAAAACGAAATAAGCCGCAATTTTTCTGCGCCGCACCCGTGTGTGTTTCGATCCGTGCGAAGAAACGGCGAGGATTTATTGGCCGGGGCTGCGTTTAATAGGAGCTCGATTGTGCATTCCAACGCACAACGCTTCGTCGTTTCCGACCACACCACTACCACCATCACCACCGATTCCAATTAATTGCAAGAGAATATAATGGGAGCGGGTTCCGCGTCTAATTTCCGTAAGAGCCTCGGCGTTCGGATCATTTTCAGCGGGCAAGAGCGAAGAGCGAATAGCAATGATGTGGCAGCGGGACAAAGTGAACGTGTCTTCTACGCTCGCCGGCTCGATGCATCTCAATAAGACGCGCGCGGTCATGCATCATTGCTCCGCGGCCTATACAAATATTCTCTCTTCGCGGAAAACATTTATTACGAGCCGAGTGAGAGAGATCGCGCGTTACGTACCAATGGCAATATATAATCATTTCGATCAGCAATATAGTTATTGTACACGCACAAAAAACAAAAAACCAGAAGCGTAATATAAATTTCGACGATAGCGCAACGATATTCCGCGCGATTGTGTAAATTGCAAAACAAAACAAAACAAAAATGTTGAAATCAGTTCGCGAATCTTGCTAATTTATTAAACATTGTATAATTTTTTTTTGTTATCGTTTCGTAAAGTTTAATAATTTGTGCCGTGAAAAATGCAGCAGATCGATAAATATTTTACCACCAGTTGCGCGCGCTTGGTTAATCGCACGCGTGCACACCGCATAATATTTAATAAAGAGTAGCAATAAAACGCATGTACCGACGAGCGTGTGTAGGAACATATCGGCGCTCAGTGGATGTATTTATTTTATAATAATGGAGAAATATCATTTTACGGAAATGAAAAAAAAAAAAAAAAAAAAGCCTTTTTTGTAACTAACGTTCTCTCTCAAACGACATCATCAGAGGAAAAAAAATCACTGATTCCAGAAGAATCGTTTTATTTCCGACCGCGCGCAATCGCACAATTCGATCGATCTCTGATTCGGCGATTGTTTTTCCGAGTTATCGTCCGACCGTTAATTTATATCGCGCGCGGCTTAATGCCGTGTGTCTAACGGCGCGCTGGTTATATAGCGAGGATACAATAATCCACGATAAATCACCGGCGGAATCTTCAGCTTAATGAGTTTTTAGTGGCCGGGTTTCACCGGGGCCGTGATTCATTTTGTGTTTTAATCAATTCATTAACGCGCGCGCGGCAGATAGCTTTTTCGTGCATTTTCGCTGACTACCGCACGGCTCTACGCGGCACACCGTACGCGCGCACCAATATTCGATCAGTTTGCGTTTTTTCATCGAAAACGTCCTCGGGAGAATAATATAGCTCGCTAGTTTTTAATTAATTGCGGTGGATATACGCGCGCGCGCGCAACAAATGCGTAAAGCACCGCGCGCCCGCGCGTTTCTCAGCTTCAAATTTATCGCCGGTATCTTTCGGGATATATTTTCGGTATAATTTAAATCTTCAACTGATTTGTTTTTCGTACATTTATTATTGAAACAAAATGACCACGACGAAATGCACCCATAACCGAATTAAAGAGTTTTGATTTTACGTAGATTTATAATCAAAAAAAAAAATAAATAAATAAATAAATAAATTACGAACAAACGGAATTCGAAAGCGGTTCTATCGAGCGGGCGCATCCGTCATGCGTTTTGCAAGAAGAAAGGACAGAGAAAGCATCCAAGGTGAATGAGGATGCAAAAGAGAGAGAGAGAGAGAAAGAGAGAGAGAGTCCGAAGGTGTCGGTGTTAGGGGCCCTGCGGGATACGACCCGCCTCCGCCTCGGCGGTTTGAAATTGATGAAGAACGAGGCTTGAAAGAGATTATAGATTGCGGCCATTATTAGGTGCCAATATATTACTTTCACCGGGACCGGATATCGATGTTTGCGTTTTGCGGTCGTCCGGTGCGCTCTTGAGTTTGTCGACTGTACGCGCGCGCGGAATTTACCCTCTTCGATTGATCTGTAGTATAATATTGCGGCGAACGTCGTTGCGAAAATATATATAATCACACCCGCAAGCTGCGCACCGATTTACAGCGCTATCAGAAGTTTAGCTCGCGAGACAAAATAACAAGAATAATTTATACTCGAAATATAAATTAAATAACGTGGCGCGTT